>BLSH010214078.1:362043-374808 GCA_018402905.1 Glandirana rugosa | reverse complement strand
CGGATATCAAAGTCCCGATAAAAATCGCAGATCACCGCCATTACTAGTAAAAAAAATAAAAATAATAAAAACGCCATAAATCAATTCCCAGTTTGTAGACGCGATAACTTTTGCGCAAACCAATCAATAAACGCCGATTGCGATTTTTTTTACCAAAAATATGTAGAAGAATATAAATCGGCCAAACCCAATGAATAATTTTTTTTTTATTTTTTATTTTGGGACATTTATTAGAGCAAAAAGTAAAAAATATTGTTCTTTTTTCACAATTGTCGCTCTTGGTTTTGTTCATAGCGCAAAAAATAAAAACCGCAGAGGTGATCAAATACCACCAAAAGAAAGCTCTATTTGTGGGGAAAAAAGGACATCAATTTTGTTTGGGTACAACGCCACACGACCGTGCAATTGTCATTCAAAATGCGACAGCGCTGAAACCTGAAAATTGGTCTGGGCAGGAGGGGGGTTTAAGTGCCCAGTAAGGAAGTGGTTAAAGTACATTTTCGAGCACTGACGGGCACTGATGTGGCTACACTGAAGAGGCTAGACTGACAGGCACTGAGGAGGCAGTACAGATTGGCACTGATAAGGTTGCACTGATGATGGGGCACATATGCAGCACTGATGGGCGGCATTGATAAGCAACACTGGTGGGCACTGATACGTGGCACTGATATGCGGCACTGATGGACACTCATAGGCGGCACTTATGGGCAGATAGGTGGCACTGCTGGGCACTGATAGGTGGCACTTTTAGGTGGAACTTTTAGGTGGCACAGATGGGCACTGATAGGTGGGCACTGCTGGGCACTGGTGCATATAGCACTGTTAGGGATGGTATTGGCAGGCATCATACATGGGCACAGTGCCATCCCTACAGTGCACTGTATTGCCCTTACCTGGTGGTCTAGTGGGGGCTCTCTGGTGGTCCTGGGCAGCCTCCATTTTCCCTCCCTGGTGGTCCTGGGCGGCCTCCTCACGGTGTCCGGAGGGGGGGCTCCCTGGTGGTCCTGGGCAGGCTCCCTGGTGGTCCAGTGGCGAGCAGTGGATTATCCTGAGGACTTCCAGTCAGAATAATGAACCACTCGCCCGGACGTCATTTGTCAATGCACCGGGCGGGAAGTGGTTAAAGAACAAGTTCTTAACAACAAGCTCTTATGCCCCTGGAGTGGCAGTAAAAAACTCACTGTGGGGTAACTCACTACGTTTTTCGTATGGCATCCCAGTCACGACAACCTTACACATTTTTTTTCCACACTACTCTTTTGGGCTGGGTCTTTTGACTAGCTGGATTACGCGTTAATGTCTTACACATGGCACTCCTAGCACTTTATTTATTTTTCACAACACCTATGCACTTTGCTCACTCCCAGTTAGTAGTGTGTAGGTCCTCAGACTTGCCCTGAACCCCTTGGGGAGAGGTCACGTGGCCTTATGGTCAGGGTCTCCCCCTCCCATTGTATCACCCATCGGTGAAGTCACACCTAGTACTTGGTTTGGGCTGGGTGGACCATGAGTACCCCACCCAGTCCCCATCAGGAGTCTTGCACCCCAGAGGATCAGAGGACATGGTCTTTTCTCTTCAGAGGAGGACCATGTGTACACCCTGTGCACTTTTTGTGTGCTTACTTTTTTACTGCACCTAGTGTTCATTTTGAGTGTGGGCAACTCAGCACTGAGTTTATAAATCTGTGCGGATGTATGTGAAATAGGGACCTTAGATTGTAATCTCCTTGTGGGCAGGGACTGATGTGAATGCACAATGAGGCTGGTTTAATAAAGGATTTGAGAATGTTCACACCATAAATTGTGGGAAAATGTAGTTCCATTATCCAATCTTGTGAAATGAAAACCCATGTGTACTTAAAGTGGTTGTGAAGGCACAAGGTTTTTTTTTTCCGTTATGCATTCTATGCATGAAGGTAAAAAACCTTCTGTATGCAAAAGCCCCCCCCCCCCCCCATACTTTCCCAAGTCCCCTCTCGATCCAGTAATGTCAACGAGAGCCTTGTCCTTCTGGGACCTCAAACTCCTGATTGGCTATGGCTCCCGCTGCTGTCAATCACAGCCAATGAGCCAATCAGGAGACTGATGGGGCGGGGCCAAGCCACGGCTCCATGCGTGAATAGACACCACAGAGCCATGGATCAGGAGCGCTCATGCTTGGGTGCCCCACAGCAAGCTGCTTTCTGTGGGGGCACCCGGCAGTAGGGAGGGGCCTGGAGTGCTGGCATGGGGCCCGAGAAGAGGAGGATCTGGGCTGCTCTGTGCAAAACCATTGCATGGAGCAGGTAAGTATAACATGTTTGTTATTTTAGAAACAGAAAACCAGACTTTAATATCACTTTAATGCATCTGCATATGATTGGATAGTTGACGTGAATCTTTTAAATTATTTTATAAGTAATAGCTTCACCTTATCTTGCATAATCAATGCTTGGAGTTTGTCAGAATGTGTGGGGTTTTTTTTTGTTCACCCGCCTCTTGAAGATTGACCACAAGTTCTCAATGGGATTACGTTTTGGGGAGTTTCCTGCCCATGGACCCAAAATTTCAATGTTGTGTTCTTCAAGCCACTTAGGTATCACTTTTGCCTTATGGCAAAGTGCTTCATCATGCTGGAAAAGGCATCTTCCTCACCTAACTGTTCTTGGATGGTTGGGAGAAGTTCCTCTCGAAGGATGTCTTGTATCATTCTTTAAAATTGTGAGTGAGCCCACTCCCTTGGTTGAGAAGCAACCCCACACATGAATGGTCTCAGGATGCTTTACTGTTGGCATGACACTGAACTAATGGCAACACTCACCTTTTCTATCCCGGACAAGTTTTTTTCCGGATGCCTCAAGCAATCAGAGAGAAAATGACTTTACCCCAGTCCTCAGCAGTCTGATCCCTGTACCTTTTGCAGGATATCAGTCTGTCCCTGATGTTTTTTCTAGAGAGAAGTGGCTTCTTTGCTGCCCTTCTTGACACCAGGCCATCCTCCAAGAGTCTTCTCCTCATTATGCATGTAGATGCACTCACACCGGCCTGCTGCCATTCCTGAGCAAGCTCTGCACTGGTGGTGCCCCAATCCCACAGGTGAATCAACTGTAGAAGACGGTTCTGGCGCTTGGTGGACTTTCTTGGGCGCCCTGAAGCCTTCTTCACAAATGCAGTGGAATTTTTTTTTTTTTTTTTTGGATTAAGTTCATCTTCATGGCAAAGGGGGACTTTGCAATTAACTGCAATTCATCTAATCACTCTTCATGACATTCTGGAGTATATGCAAATTGCCATCATAAAAACGTAGGCAGCAGACTTTGTGAAAATTAATATTTGTGTCATTCTCAAAACTTTTGGCCATGGCTGTATACATTGGATGATGTATTCATCAATGTAAAGCTGCATTTATCTGGGTCTTTTATATCTTTAACCACTTGCCGACTGCAGTGTGACGGCGACAGAGTGGCTCGTTATCGCAAACCGCCATCATATGACGGCGGCTGCGATAACTAGTGCCGGAGGCGCGCTCACTGTGTCCGGGGGGGGCAGAGAGTGGGTAGGACGGACTCGATCGCTGCTGGCTACCCGCGATGCCCCCCGCAGTGAGAGAACGGAGGTCCGTGATCACTCCCTTCCCCCAGCCAGGCCAGCCCCCATACAGTTAGAACACGCCCAGGGAACCCTTAGAGGGCCCCCTCCAGGTTAACCCTTCACTGCCAATGGCATTTACACAGTAATCAGTGCATTTTTATAGCACTGATCGCTGTATCGCTGGTCCCAAAAAGTGTCAAAATGTCAGCTGCAATATCGCAGTACCGCTAAAAATCGCAGATCGCCGCCACTACTAGTAAAAAATAAAAAAAAAATAAAAACCCCAGAAATGAATTCTCATCATCTGTAAACGCGGGAACTTTTGCACAAAGCAATCAATAAACGCCGATTGCGATTTTTTTTTTATCACAAATATGAGGAAGAATATAAATTAGCCAAAACTGATGGAAAAAATTTTTTTTTTATATATATATTTTTTTGGATTTGTATTTTAGCAAAAAGTAAGAAATTTGTTTTTTTTTTTGCAAAATTGTCAGTCTTCTTTTGTTTATAGCGGCGATTATAAATGACGCAGAGGTGATCAAATACCACCAAAAGAAAGCTCTATTTGTGGGGGAAAAAAGGACGTAAATTTTGTTTGGGTACAACGTCACACGCCCGCGCAATTGTCAGTTAAATCGACGCAGTGCTGAATCGCAAAAAGTGCTCTGGTCCTAAAGTGGGTAATCCTTCCGGGGCTGAAGTGGTTAAAGCAGAGCTAAATTTACTTTCCTGCCCCTTGCCGGTGCCAGCATCTTTCCTGGCTGCTGGCCTTTGGCCTTCTTCATTGGCCAGCGCAGGATGACATCACTACTGCACATGCAAAGGAGTCAGTTATCCTGGCACGTAGGGCCGACACCGGTGATGTAAGCTGAGCTGCGCACGCACAGCTCAGTTCACATGCTGGAGAAGATTGCAAGCAGGCAAGTAGATGTATTTTATTGCAGAAGAGACGTTGCATGTCTCTTCTGCAATAAAGAGCCTGCCTGTTTGTGACAGCAGTACTTTAGTTCCGCTGTTATGTTAGAACATTTGTTACCAATACCCTGAAACCATTTATAATTGTTTACCAAACCATTGTTTGTGTTTTCGAATGAATAAAAATACTTCCGCGGTTCCCTCCTATGCATTATTTATGTTTTGTTTAATCTCTGTGCTGATGGATTTACTTTGTCAAGCAGAAGTACCCACAAATCCTTGCAAAAGTACTCCCTGCGGTATACATATCACTGGTTGGGAAGCCTGGCACTACAGGCTGTATAAAGTAGATCATAACACTAACTCAGTGACATTTAGGTTGCTAAAGCGCTGCAACACTTCTGGCGGTAGGTCTGAGTAGATAACGAAAGTGAAGGTAATTAACTACTTCCCTACCAGGCCAATTCTAAAATTTCTCACCTATGTTTAAAATCTGCTAGAAAATGACTTAGAACCCCCAAACATTATATATTTTTCATGCAGAGGCCCTAGAGAATAAAATGGTGGGTGTTGCAGTTTTTTATGTCACACGGTATTTGCACAGTGACTTTTTAAACTCCATTTTTTTTGAAAAAATACATTTTATTGAATTTTAGTGAACACAAACACACGAGACCCCAGATCTCTCCTGTGGACTCCAATGCAGGCCAGTAATCAGGCCAGAAAACAAACTGGAAGTGACAAAATCCTCATCACTTCCTGTTTCTGACACCACAGAGAGGGAGGGACAACGTCAGTTCCTCTCTCTCTGTTCACTCCACAGGATGGCATCAGTCAGAGCAGTCCCTGGCTCCCTGATCAGACGGGAAAAGCCCAGGGAAAGGTAATGGTGAGAGTTGGGGGGGGGGCACCCCGATCTGCCACCTGTATAAGTGATCAAGTGGCTTTATAGCCACTTGAATCACTTCTAAATGAAACAGCATTGCCAGCTGAAATTTTTAATACTGCAATGATGCCTGTAGCTGCAGGCATCATCCCGGTACAATGACTTAAACCCCAGGATGACATATGAGGTCCAACCAGGGGGGAATGGTTAAAGAAGTAGTAAACTCTACCAATTTTTTCTTTCAAATTGGGCCCCTGCAGGTTTATGCCATAATGTGCTATTATGTACCACACAGATAGAGCTGCCTTTCACACAGAGCCCTCCAGCACTGAGCTGTCACCACTCCTCGCATTTCCATCTTCAACTTCCTTCCCAGTTTGTGCTCTTTGAATTGCCGCGATTATGTCACTCTTGCGCATATGTGACATCGTGGGCTGGAATCGATGTGAACATCTCCTGAATGGCACAAGTTTAGGAGATATCCATGGTACCTACAGGTAAGAATTATTTTAAGCTTCCCTGTAGGAAAAAAATGTAGGTATGAGTTTACTACCACTTCAAGGGTCGGTTCACACTTGAACGCGGTCTTCATCACTGTGCGATTACCGTGCGATTTTCAGCTCATTCATATGAATGGGTTGAAATTGCACTGGATCGCACCAATAGTAGTGCATGCACTATTTTTAATAATGCACTGCAACTGGATTGCATGCCACTGTTTGTCATCTGCGTTTGGGGTGTCGTTAGGAATACATTAACACCCACAGTAGATCGCACACGCTAATGCATAGAAAGCGCAATTTGCCTTATGTCCTTTTCCTTTAGTTCACACCAATGTACCGTGAATGGGCATCTTATGGTTGTCAACCCTTGACAACCACTTTAACCTACAGGTCAGCCTATAATAAGGTTTACCTGTAGGTTCCCTGCATATCTCCTAAATCTGCACGGTTTTGGAGATATACAGTGTATTGTGATGTGCCCATGTCATCGGGCACATGCGCAGTGAAGAAACGGCCTCTGTGCCAGTGACGTCACGTGACTCCGTCCAGTCACAGAGCCAGAGATCGTGGCCCCGGAAGGAAGAGGAGCAGAAGATGGGCGCGGCCTGGAGCGGGGACAGCGCTTCCAATGCAGATAAGTGCCACAT
Source organism: Glandirana rugosa (assembly GCA_018402905.1). Classification (NCBI taxonomy): domain Eukaryota; kingdom Metazoa; phylum Chordata; class Amphibia; order Anura; family Ranidae; genus Glandirana; species Glandirana rugosa. The sequence goes on along the minus strand of BLSH010214078.1, from coordinate 368,281 downwards.
AATGGGCTAACATGCAATGCATACTAGCCCATTATGCTTTTACATTGTAGGTAATAAAGAGGAAGTAAAACCCATCAGGGTTTACTTCCTCTTTAAAGTTAATTCTCTGCACTGTTGCTCCTCTTTTGCAACTTTTGTCCACTGCACTGGTCCCTAGTAGTATCTCAACTTCCCTACTGTCTGTCTTTAATTTAGATAAACTTTGTTATGGTCAATTAGTGCTCTTTCAGACGGACAGACGGGGGTGATAAAAATGGGCGGCTGACCTACAGTTTTACCATCCCTCGACTGCCCACCCAAACTGCCCTGTCCTAATACAACCAAATGGGGCTGTACAGATATCGCAGCTGTGATGCTTTGCTGTGTGGCCGCAGCATTTTTAATTTGGGCTGCAGAGTTTAATAGGCGGTGCTTCCTGTCAAACATGCCCATTGAGTTTAACCACTTGAGCTCTGGGAGGTTTTACCCCCTACATGACCAGGCTATTTTTTTGCTATTCAGCCTCGTGTTACTTGCACTGGCAATTGCTCAATCATGCAACACTGTACCCAAATAAAGTTGCTAGTGTTTTTTTCACACAAATAGAGCTTTTTTGTGGTAGTATTTGATCACCGGGGGGCCCTAACAAAAGTTTGCTATGGGGTCCCATAAATTAAATTTACGCCCCTGCAGGGGAGCATGGTTATTTTCTGAAAATATCCTGACTTGGGTGGCCTGAGAGTATGTGCATTGTCCGGGTACATGCATTGTCCGGGTTCTGTTATAATTGCACAGCCCGCATCTAAATGTCTACAGGCACTTTTCGTTTCTCTGAGACAGATATTTTTGACACAATGCTTATTATGCTGGGCCAGGACTTGTCATCTTATTTAGTAAAGGTGTGACAAGGGATGTGTTGAAATGGCTTGACAATCATCTGCCATCTTCAACATGGAGTAAAATGGTTGACAGGATTTTATCACTGCATGGATATTTCATTATAAACATCATAATGCCTGTTAGTTTGACAGAAGGGTGCTTGCTGAGCTATTTATGAATAAATGATTGTTAGCGCTGAATCCATGAGTAATTTACTTGCTGTACCTTGTGCATCCTAGTTTCTGAAATGTCATGGAGGAGGAAAAACAATAAAGACAACAACAAAATTATCACTTGATTGAAAAGTGATATTTCGGTTAAAGGTGGATCTGGTGGGCAGAATGTGGAGGCTGCATTCGTTTAACCTTTTTTTCATGCTAAGTACATGCAGAAAATACATGTTGGCCCTAGCAGAATTCCAGTGTACTTATAACTTTCTGTGTACTGGAGTGCAATCTCAAACAATATGCTTGGTTTTCCAGTACTGGTGAAGAGTGGGGGAGGCTCTTGTAATCCATATCAGGAAAGCATTAGATACAGCAGAGGGCGCAATCTGAGTGCAGTAACTTAACCACTTCAGCCCCGGAAGGATTTCCCATGATAGGACCAGAGCACTTTTAGCGATTCGGCACTGTGTCGCTTTAACTGACAATTGCGCGGTCATGCGACGTTGTACCCAAACAAAATTTGCGTCCTTTTTTTCCCACAAATAGAGCTTTCTTTTGGTGGTATTTGATCACCTCTGCGTCATTTCTGATCACCGCTATAAACAAAAAAAGAGCGACAATTTTGCAAAAAAAAAAAACAACAAAATTTCTTACTTTTTGCTAAAATACAAATCCAAAAAAAAAATATCAAACATTTTTTTTCATCGGTTTTGGCCGATTTATATTCTTCCTCATATTTTTGGTAAAAAAAAACGCAATTGGAGTTTATTGATTGGTTTGCACAATAGTTGCCGCGTTTACGGATGATAAGAATTAATTTCTGGGGTTTTATTTATTTATTTTTTTTACTAGTAATGGCGGCGATCTGTGATTTTTTATCGGGGCTTTGATATTGGGGCGGACATGTCGGACATTTTTGACACTTTTTTGGGACCAATGACATTTATACAGCGATTAGAAATTTAAATATCCACTGATTACTGTATAAATGTCATTGGCAGTGAAGGGGTTAACCTGCAGGGGGCAGGGAAGGGGTTAACTGTGTTCCCTAGGCATGTTCTAACTGTGAGGGGGCTGGGCTGCTATGGGCATAAGAGATCTAACTTATCCCAGTGACAGAGATCAGTAGATCTCTTGCATGCCGCCTGACAGAATGGGGAACCTCTGTGTTTACATCGGCGGTACCCCTTTTTTGCCTCTGGCAGCTCATCGCGGCTCGACGGCGGACATCGGGTCTGCCCGAGCTGCGGGCACACTCCTCCAGCTGTGCATGTGCGAATCGCTGCCTGTTTACAGCGATTCGCAAGACACGTCCACACTGTCGTCGTAAATAGTGCGCGGTCGGGAACCGGTTAAAACCACTTTTATTGAAAAAAAGAAATGGCAGCTTACAAACAGTTAATCGCAAAGCAAACATCACAGCCTGGTGTAATGGGTTCTCAGTTGAGCAGTAATTCAGCCTGAAGAAAAGCTTGCAGTTCCTTCAGTTCTTGCAGTTGTAAAACTGAAAGAGGCCACCAGAGGCGCTAATCTGAGTGTAGTAATTAGGGTGAGGGAACACAAAAAATTGGCAACTCAATTGGTAAGCACATTGCGTCAAAGTCCCCATTCCACTTTAAAGTGTAACTTTAGTCAGGAAATTAAGTCCGCCTAGATCACTTCAGGCTGGCCCCTTTATTGCTATATAAAACATTAAAAGTAAATGCCTATATTCTTTAAAATTCATTAAGACACAGTCTCACCCTGCTCTGCACATGCTCAAATGCTCTCCATCTAAGGGCCCTTTCACACAGGCTTTCCATTTAGGTTCTACTGTCCGGTTTTCAGGCAGACCTGAACAGACACTCCATGCAGCCCTATGGAGCAGCAGATGTCAGAGGAGACATGTCCGCTGACATCCGCCGCTCTCCGATCCGATCCTGTCTTTGAAATCCAGACGGATGGAAACCTATTTTCCATCCATCTGTAGAATTGGATCGGATGAAAACGGACAGGCGGTCCGTTTTCATCCAATCTACATAGAGGAGAGCGGTACTCAGTGAGCGGAGATGGAACTGTCATCCTTCGGCTCAGTGGGGAATAGTGAAGCGATCCCCGCTGAGCAAAAACGGACCCTTTACATGGAAAGCCTATGTGAAAGGGCCCTTAGGCATTTTTAGGCACTGCCCAATTAAAGTGGAATTAAACCCTCCTATTCTTTACAGCTAAGGAAGCTGCTTCTGTTTGATCTGCAACTGCCATGGTGCTGTACATGTGACCAGTTATGACACCAGCCATTTGATGGTTTGACAGTTTGGTTGAGGACACCAGCAAATGTAACAATTAGCAATCCCAGCATTCCAGGAATGTATCTGTTTTTGAAACCGTTAAATGGATAAGTTTAGTTCTGTTTTATGATTTACTGCTGTTCAGGGGCTTCAGCAAAATGGCGGAGACAAGCAATGCTGGAGGCAATTTACAGAACACAACACACTAATTTTGGTAGCATAATTATTAATGTAGAATGTATGTTCCTTGCTAAAGAACATTATTTTTTTATCAAGTTGTTATGGGTATAGTTCCGCTTTAATGACAGTTGGGGGCCCTGAAAATCCAGAAGTGACATCACGTGCATAGCATCTTTGAGGGCATGGCTATGCATTTCAAGGCAAACACACCTCTTTGTCAAGCCTCAGACAAGCAGCCTAGGGTGACAATACTTTATCCTCCATAGATTTAGTACAATGAGTAAGCATTGTGATCTTGCCAGAAACAAAGGAAAAAAGAAAACTAATGCAGATACCACATCTAAGGACTGATAGCATGAATACATTACATTTTTAGTTTTAGATTTGGATTGGTTTATATATACAGGACAGATGGTAGTGGCAGTGGTAAACCATGCACAAGACATGAACACCCTGGACAGTCTAAGCAGCTCTTAGGTCTCGTTTACACGGGCGTACTACATCTTACACTTGTACGAGGGCTGTGTTTACTCACACAGGGATGCACATGTGTTCTGTGCATCCCCATGCAGGCAATCCCATTTGTGTCAATTGGAACACAGCGGCTGCACGGATACAGTTGCTGCTCCTAATTTGACATCTGTGCGGGTGCAGGGCCTCGAATACGCACTCTCATGGAGCACCCACACGGATGTCATATTGGGAGCAGCGGCTGTGTACGTGCAGCCATTTCTTCCCAATTGACATGAATGGGACTACCTGGACAGGGTTACACGGCACACCTATGCATACCCATGCATATAAACATGGTGCTCGCATGGGTGTATGCTGCAGCACACCTGTGTGAATGAGGCCTTTTTCAGCAAGGAAGCAAACAAGCAGAGTTCAGTGCAGGAGGGCTTTGTACAGCAAGTCTGTAGCATACAACAAATAAAAACATCTGCGTGTCTGAGCTATTAACTAAAATCAGGTAAATTCCTGACAAAGTATTCTAATGGGTTCCCCCAAAACAAACAGGTAGCACTTATACTATTTTGTTAGCAGTCAGCCTTTTCACCCAGCAGCAGGCTCTGATAGCTGAGAGAGAAAGAACCCAGAGCATCATTCAGCTCACATATATAAAGCCTGTGGACAGCGTAAAATTCTCAGCTGAACATTAAAGTGGTTGTCAACTCATGATAATCACTTTAAACTACAGGTAAGGCTACAATAAGGCTTACCTGTAGGTCCCGGGAATATTTCCTAAACTTGTACGGTTTAGGAGATATTCCCTGTATTTGCATGTGCCGACGTCATCGGCACATGTGCACTGAAGAATCGGCACCCGGGGTAGCCCAGGGTGCCGTTTCTTCTTTATTCGTGCCGTAAATGACAGCTCCCTTGCGCATGCGTGGGAGTGATGTCAGCGCGGCTCCACCAGTCACAACGGTGGAGCCCGTGCTGTGATTGGACGGTGCCGCAGACCTGGAAGAAGCATGTCGCCGGTCAAAGCGGTGTGCCGAGACCGCTGCAACAGCTTCGTTCCAAGGTAAGTATTTCATAATGAGCTAGTATGCGCTGCATACTAGCTCATTATGCCTTTGCTTTGCAGGTTTTTTTTTTGGGGGGGGGCGAACTTTACCACCACTTTAACTGTATCCACTCAGATGCAACCACTTTTTGGGTATTCTAGAAGCCTCAGGTACCATCTGTGAGAATACAATAGCCAGCATTAAAGATTCTGCCAACTTAGCTTGGGGCTAAGCAGGAGAGAACTTGGTGTATGGTGAGTGTAAAGAGGTGTTCGACCCTCCTCATTATTTTTTTCCTTCTCCCCTGTTTACCAAATGACCGCAGTTAAGAAGCTAAGATACTCACCCACACAGAGGATTCAGTGTTGTCCTGCTGGGATCCTCTTCTCCACCGCCACCATCGAGTCATGCACTGCCGTATTGCTTTGTGACATCGTCGGGAGGCTGTGCCAGTTCTTCTGGGTTTTGGCGTAGCATACCGATGATGCGCTGCTAGGCCCATCCCCCTAGTTTTCTCCCAAGATTCCATATTTTTTTGGTTTCCCTCAGCAGTTGGTAAGTGAATTCATCAGATGCAGACACAGGTGTCTTCTGAAATGCCATGCATTTAGCCAGGTTCTGAAGAAAAGTGGCCATCTTGGGCTTTTCGCTAACACTGCCATTGTTCTTTATGGCCAAGCCACCATATATGGAATGTTTCGGGAGATGCAGGAATAATGTACAATGTTACCTTCCTGTTCTGTCTTGTGGGCTAGAAATGGAGAGAAATCTGTCCAATAGATTTAGAAGTTTTAGCTTCAGACACACTTTAATGAATATGTGTTCTTTTAATGGAGATTAGGGAGAGATGAGTTAGGTTTTGATTTTTTTTTTTTTCTGAATTAACTGAAGAAGAATTTTCTGAAGAACTACGTATTTTTAAACAATAATTTTGGATTTCATTTTTTCATTAAAAAAAGAGCGGTTTAATTGTCAAGCGAGGTTTTATTGAATGTTTGACTAGGGCGAAAGTAGTAAGTTAGCGCATTAATACTCAGAGACGCTACTGGCGTATTATTTTCCAAATCAAGTGTGTTCCATTACGTCTCGTCTCAAGTTTTGTCTAACACTATCTTTCATCATCGTGGTAATTTTCTTGTGTATAAGTAATTTCACACAGACTTCGATTTTGAAGATTTAGATAACCTGTCTAAAGAGAGGTAAAGATCGGGTGTTCTGTCTTGTCCTTCCATTGTAACATGTAATAAGGACGTAG
>BLSH010214078.1:321985-352485 GCA_018402905.1 Glandirana rugosa | reverse complement strand
CAGCAGTACACCTTCTCCTGAGGTCACCGTTGGACACTTCGAGACCACTTGAGGTACGGGTTCTCCCAATTCCGTCACGACCTTTTTTTACCACTGGTGTTTTTATAACTGAGCAACCCGGGTTAAACCTGTAAAAGTGAATACCCCACATGAGTGAAAACAACGGTCACCAAATCTGTAATTACCAACACAACTCAATAAAACTCCCCTGTCGTTTAAATGTGACAATATGTACGACATATGAGTGATGAAATGAAACATCGTTTCACAGTGAAGAAGTCATAACAGTGTACTTTCCTATATTATTTTATAAATGTTTTTACACTCCCCACAAAAGTGAGTACACCCTCACATTTTTGTAAATATTTTATTATATCCTTTCATGTGACAATACTGAAGAAGTGACACTTTGCTACAAAGTAAAGTAGTGAGTATACAGCATGTATAACAGTGTAAATTTGCTGTCCCCTCAAAATAACTCAACACAACCATTAATGTCTAAACCACTGGCAACAAAAGTGAGTACACCCCATAAGTGAAAATGTCCAAATTGGGCCCAACGAGTCAATATTTTTGTGGTCACCATTTTTTTCCAGCACTGCCTTAACCCTCTTGGGCATGGAGTTCACCAGAGCTTCACAGGTTGCCACTGGAGTCCTCTTCCACATGACGACATCACGGAGCTGGTGGATGTTAGAGACCTTACACTCCTCCACCTTCTGTTTGAGGATGCCCCACAGATGCTCAATAGGGTTTAGGTCTGGAGACATGCATGGCCAGTCCATCACCTTTACCCTCAGCTTCTTTAGCAAGGCAGGGGTCCTCTTGGAACTGTGTTTGGGGTTGTAATCATGTTGGAATACTGCACTGCAGCCCAGTCTCCGAAGGGAGGGGATCATGCTCTGCTTCAGTATGTTACAGTACATGTTGGCATTCATGGTTCCCTCAATGAACTGTAGCTCCCCAGTGGCGGCAGCACTCATGCAGCTCCTGACCATGACGCTCCCACCACCATGCTTGACTGTAGGCAAGACACACTTGTCTTTGTACTCCTCACTTGGTTGCCACCACACACGCTTGACACCATCTGAACCAAATACATTTATCTTGGTCTCATCAGACCACAGGACATGGTTCCAATAACCCGTGTCCTTAGTCTGCTTGTCTTCAGCAAACTGTTTGCAGGCTTTCTTGTGCATCATCTTTAGAAGAGGCTTCCTTCTGGGACGACAGCCATGCAGACCAATTTGATGCACTGTGTGGCGTATGATCTGAGCACTGACAGGCTGACCCAACACCCCTTCAACCTCTGCAGCAATGCTGGCAGCACTAATAGGTCTATTTCCAAAAGACAACCTCTGGATATGTCACCGAGCACATGCATTCAACTTCTTTGGTCGACCGTGGCTAGGCCTGTTCTGAGTGCATCCTGTCCTGTTAAACCGCTGTATGGTCTTGGCCACCGTGCTGCGGCTCAGTTTTAGGGTCTTGGCAATCTTCTTATTACCTAGGCCATCTTTATGTAGAGCAACAATTCTTTTTTTCAGATCCTCAGAGGGTTTTTTGCTATGAGGTGCCATGTTGAACTTCCAGTGATCAGTATGAGAGAGTGAGAGCGATGGCATCAAATTTAACGCACCTGCTCCCCATTTACACCTGAGACCTTGAACACTAATGAGTCACATGACACTGGGGAGGGAAAATGGCTAATTGGGGCCAATTTGGACATTTTCACTTAGGGGTGTGCTCACTTTTGTTGCCAGCGGTTTAGACATTAATGGCTGTGTGTTGAGTTATTTTGAGGGGGCAGCAAATTTACACTGTTATACAAGCTGTACACTCACTACTTTACATTGTAGCAAAGTGTCATTTCTTCAGTGTTGTCACATGAAAAGATAGAATAAAATATTTACAAAAATGTGAGGGGTGTACTCACTTTTGTGAGATACTGTATATATAATATTTTGAACATCTTTCTATCATATACAATAAATCAGAGGTCTGTCACATCATGGTATCTCAATAAATTGTGTTGCTATTCTAATCTATGAAAGGACCACCCTTGGGACATATAAAGCAATGAATAATTTTAGAGAATGTTCACCTGTAGGTCACCCCATCTTCCTCATAGGTAGAGCAAAATGTAAGAAATGCACTAGCACCAGGCATCTGAAGACCGGTCATGTGTGTGCATCAAACACAGCAGAAAGAAATCATGGCAGCTGCTCAGTCAGTTTGTAGTTAGCAAAATCGAATGGTAAAGAAACATAGTTGTGGCAATTCAAATATAAGAACTGCACAAATGTGCGAAGCAGTCAAATCTGCAGTCAAAAAGCTTGTTTCAAACAATTAAAGCTGAACCCCAGGAGACCACTAAATTCACAGATAAAATGGATACATGGGAGCTGACCTCCTGCAAATTGGTTTGTTTTTGTGTCCATCCAGTACTGAGATTTATGTGGAAATTCACTATTTCTGAGCACCACAAACCAAAAAATACAATTTAATTCTTTTTTTTATATTAATATTCAAAGCAAACTCTTTATTTTGATGATAAATCACTTTGAAAAACACCACCTAGCATTTCTGGCCATGGCCATCTTGAGTAAGGGCAGATGATTCATGTAGCATTTGCTTCCTGGAATTCATCTGCTTGTAGCTCAGGCATGCAGACAGAAGGGTGTGCTTAGCTGCGAAAACAGAATGTGTGCTGTAGCAATGAGAATGCAAAAGGGCATACATGTAGTGACCAAAACCAACGAAATGTAAATATATCACATACAATTAAAAATTTATTATAAAAAAAGTTAAAAAAGACATAGTAGTAATAACGTCCATGTGTCATACCGAGGTAAAGTTCACATCTATAATACAGAGAATATCCATACAACTGGTTCACATGTATGCCCTTTTACAGTCCCTTTGCTGCAACACACCTTCTGTTATATATATATATATTAGTGGGATGTGGGCATACTAACATTGTATCTTCTTCCCCTATTAAGATTAGCTGAGAAAAACCCTCCTGACAACCACTGAGATGTGTTGCATAAGTTTGGCCTAGGCCTAGAAACCAGAAAGTAACTAAAGAAATGTTAAAAAAAAAGTTTAAAACAAGTAAATATAATATACTTTCCTATCTATTTACTATTGCTAGCAGCATAAGAGTTAGAATTAGTCTATGTTGATTAACCTCCCTGGCGGTAATCCCGAGTGTGGCTCGGGGTGGATTTTCAGTACCATTAGTGGTAACCCCGAGCCACACTCGGGATTGCATTGCTGGATCCAAGGCAGCATTACTCACCTTGTCCCCTGGATCCAGCGATGTCCCCCGCCGTGTCTGCAGGCTGTCTCCGCCGCCACATGTCTCTGTGTGCCGGGCTCCGTTCCCTGCGAGCGTCGCATCACACGGGGACGGAGACCGGCGGGAAATTCAAAAAGTGAAACACACACAGCACATACAGTACACTGTAATCTTATAGATTACATTACTGTATGAAATCATTTCACATCCCCTTTGTCCCTAGTGGTTTGCCCAGAGCCCTGCATGCACTTTTATATTATATATGTCATTCTTTATCCTGGAAACATGAGAATGTCCATAGCAACCAAAAAGTGTCCCTTTGCGTCAAAAGTGTTTTTTGATCAGCTAGAAAACACCGATAGTAAATAAGAATCATTTGCAGAATTGAGTGATACTCATTTTTGGGGAAATTTATCATCAGAAACTGAAAGTGACGACAGCGACAATTCTGCAAATGAGCAAATTTCAGTGTTTTTGGTTTCATTACATTATTGAATACATTTTATTACTATTACGTTATTATTTTTGATAATTATTTTTAGTTATTTATTATATTATAATTTATGATTTTATTTTTCAAACTTTATCATACCCGGGATGTCTACTAGACTCTTGTTTGGACAGATTTAAGTGAGTTATTCCTAAGAATTACCGGCCTACAATATAAAACTCCAAATTTTCATGCAAAATAATCGTATCGCTTTCAGCACCAAAAATCTGAAATAATCATACCGCCAGGGAGGTTAAGAGAGTGAAGTTCCACTTTAGCCACTTCTGGATCATCTCATGCAGATATACTGCAGCAGGGCGGACCTCCTGTGCAAAATCACGTACCTGTTTTTGATTTTGTGCACAGGGTCTGGGGCGAGCGCGTGCGCCACCAGTGACCCGCTCCCGCTGTGATTGGACATGTTGGGAGCCAATCAGCGGGTCCGGGGATGTCTGCCAGAACCCGGCGAACGTTATCAGGAGAGGCAGAATGGCGGTCTGCCTATGTAAACAAGGCAGACCTCCGTTCTGTCAGAGGGGAAAATGGAGATCTTGTGTTTCTGCTATGCAGAAACCCAGATCTCTGTTTTCCCCTAGTTAAAGCACATCCCCCACAGTTAGAAAGCACCCCCTAGGGATATGTTTAACCCTAAGATTGCCCCTGACATTAACCCCTTCCCTGCCAGTGTCATTTGTACAGTGACAGTGCATTTTTTTTTTTTTGCAGTGATCACTGTATTGGTGCCACTGGTCCCCAAGAAGTGCCACTTAGTCTCAGATTTGTCTGCCGCAATGTCCCAGTCCCGCTAAAATTTGCTGATCGCCGTTATTACTAGTAAAAAAAATAAATAAAAATTCCATAAATATATCCGATAGACAATATAACTTTTGCGCAAACCAATCAATATACCTGTATGCTTATTGGGATTGTTTTTTTACCAAAAATATGTAGCAGAATACATATTGGCCTAAATTGATGAAGAAATTCGATTATTTTACATTTTTTAATTGGGTAGGTTTTATAGCCAAAAGTAAAATAGCTAAAAAAAAATAAACATCGCAGAGATGATCAAATACCACCAAAAGAAAGCTCTAATTGTAGGGAAAAGGTCATAAATTTTATTTGGGTACAGCGTCACACAACCGCGCAATTGTCAGTTAAAGCAACACAGTACTCACACAGTACTGCACACAGTACTGCAAAAAATGGCCTGGTCATGAAGGGGGTAAAACCTTCCAGGGCTGAAGTGGTTAAGCAATATCATAGTTGGCAACAGTCCTGATTTGCATGGGACATTCACGGAATTCAAACTCATGTCCGGGCAAGGGCAGACTGTGCCAGGGGGTCTGATCCCCCATTAAAAAGGCCGCACCGCTCCACCGTCGCCCAGTGCGGTGTGCGGATGGTCTCCGTGTCATCCCTGCCCGCCCACATAGTAAGCTGGGAGGGCTGGGAGTCAGGAGATTCTGGGACAGATCTAAAAGCAAACTGCAGCTACCTATTGGAGGAGGAGGTAGCAGGAGGCTTGCTGCACCGTGTCCCAGCCAATGGCTGCACTGTCTGGGCTTCCACTGTTGTGGCATGGAGCTGCTCTGCAAGCTGCATGAGGTGAGGGAGAAGAAACTCTCTTATGCCTGAACAGTAATTGAAAGGATCCCTCTCCTCCAACTTTCTTTCTTTCTTTCTTTCTCCCTTCCTTCCTATCTTCCTTTCTTCATTCCTTTTTCCTTTCCTTCCTTCCTCCCCTCCTTCCTTCCTCCCTTCCTTCCTTTCTCCTTTCCTTCCTTCCTTTCTCACTTCCTTCCTTCCTTTCTCTCTTTCTTTCTTTCTTTCTTTCTTTCTTTCTTTCTTTCTTTCTTTCTTTCTTTCTCCCTTCATTTCTTTCTTCCTTTCTTTCTTTCTTTCTTTCTTTCTTTCTCCCTTCATTTCTTTCTTTCTTTCTTTCTTTCTTTCTCCCTTCATTTCTTTCTTCCTTTCTTTCTTTCTCCCTTCCTTCCTTTCTGTCCTTTTCCCTTCCTTCCTCCCTTTCTTTCTTTCCTTTTTCTTTCTCCCTTCCTCCCTTCCCTGCTCCCTTCCTTTGTTTTTCCCTTCCTTCCTTTCTTTCTTTCTCCCTTCCTTCCTATCTTCCTTTCTTCATTCCTTTTTCCTTTCCTTCCTTCCTCCCCTCCTTCCTTCCTCCCTTCCTTCCTTCCTTTCTCACTTCCTTCCTTCCTTTCTCCCTTCCTTTCTCACTTCCTTTCTTTCTTTCTTTCTTTCTTTCTTTCTTTCTTTCTTTCTTTCTTTCTTTCTTTCTTTTTCTTTCTCCCTTGCTTCCTATCTTCATTCCTTTTTCAATTTATCTCTTCCTTCCTTTCTCCCTTTCTTTCTTTCTTTCTCCCTTCCTTCCTTCATTTCTCTCTTTCTTCCTTCCTTTCTCCCTTCTTTCCTACCTTCCTCCCTCCTTTCCTCCCTCCCTCCCTTCCTTTCTCCCTTCCTTCCTACCTTTCTTCCTTCCTCCCTTCCTTCCTTTCTCCTTTCTATTCTCCATTCCTTTTTACCTTCCTTCCTTTCTCCCTTCCTCCCCTCCTTTCTTCCTTTCTCCCTTCCTTACTTCCTGTGTGACTGCAAGACTTTTTTGAATGCTACTGTACAGGGGATGAATGAAGAAAGGGCCGGTCCCGAATCCTTTTATTAGAATTTCCAACTTGACACACACAGGACACTGACAGGCTGCAAATGGTTCCTATTATCCATACTGTTCAGGGGATAACAATAGGCTGCAATCAAGTCAAGTTCAAATATTTACACTAGTTGCATTTAAAATATTTTTAATAGATACATATCTGCCTGGAGGAATGTAAAAAGGGCAGCTAATAACCACATGCGTTTGCACCCACTTGGTTTACTGAATTTGTAGGTGGCATTAATGAAATGATCCAGGATCCAAAATGGCTGCCTGGGTATAGTTACATTTCAAGAGGGCATTTAACAATACTGCCTCTACTGAGTAACTGCTAGCGCCTTTCCCTGTGCACGTGTCACCGGCGTTAGCTCATCTTTCTGACCAGACGCAGCTCTCTGTTTAGGAAATGAGCCAGCCTGCCAGGTTTCTGTTCTCCTGAAAGATGTTTGATAAGCGATTCAATTTCCCCTGGAGTTAACAGCCATGTCCAAGTGACTGATAGTCAGCAGGCACAAGCAGCTTGCTAGATCCTACTCAATTTATATTGACCCGGGTGGCTGAGAGGCATCTTTATTATACAGAAAGCCATGATTTTCCTTCTTTCCAACACCCAGTGGGAGCGGAGAGTGTGCCAGCACCTCCTCTGATGGGGTTAATTGTAATTAACTATAAGGCAGCCTCTGACCTTATGGCTCCAAGGCTATTTTTGCAAAAAAAGTAAAATGGCATGCTTTGCCAACGAGCAAAATAGAAGGGATTACCTTTATATGTTAGGCTTGGTTTTCCTTTTCTTGCCTTACTAGATCACGGTAACTGTGCAGCCTCCCCGAGGCAAGGAGGGCTTAATCAATCCTGCAAGCAGCTAAACATGCCAATCCATAGCAAACAGTCACAATTCACTTTAATTTATTGCAAGATGAAATCCAATTGGCTGCTATAGGTACTGCATTTGCACTTTATCATTGTAGTGCTAATAAATAAGCACAATGGTGTCACATGGGAGATTCCAATGTACTGAAACTCTTCAGGAACTTTACAAGGCTGTATGATTGAATTTATGCCATAACATACAGCAACTTTATTATTCTGCACAAAATCTCTACCTTTCATCATTAAAAAAGCTTTGAGCTCCAGCCAAATTACCTTGTCTATGGTGAGATGATGTCATCAATCTTCTTCAACCGGGAAGAAGCATGTACTTAGTCCCCCAGTGATCAGACTGGGGGAGATTTACTAAGACTGGTGCATACAGAATCTGGTTCAACTGGGCATGGTAACCAATCAGCTTCTAACTTCAGCTTTTTCATTTAAGCTTTGACAATACAACCTAGAAGCTGATTGGTTACTATCCACAACTGCACCATCTGTGTGCACCAGTTTTAGTAAATACCCCCCTTGTTGCTTCGTAGCTAATCACCAGGTGAGAGTCTGCAGTGGGTGCTGATCTGTGTGAGATATTTGCAAGTACAGCAAGAATTACCCAGGCACCAGGATTTATATGAGTCATCTCTGAGCCTGCACCCTAGTCTAGGACAGCATTTTTTAACCTTTTTAACATGGAGGAACTCTTGAAATAACGTTAAGGTCTCAAGGAACTTTTGCCAATAATTAATATATCTACAGCTCATGGAATGTTAGCATGATGGTCAGTGGGAAGACTGCTCCTTACATTGGTGTTCATTAAGAAGAATGATCTTTACATTGGTGGTCAGTGGGAAGGATGCTCCTTATATTGGTGGTCAGTGGGAGGAATGCTCTTTACATTGGTGATCAGTGGGAAGAATGCTCTTTACATTGGAGGTCAGTGAAAAGAATGCTCCTTACATTGGTGATCAGTGAGAAGAATGCGCCTTACATTGGTGATCAGTGAGAAAAATGCGCCTTACATTGGTGATCAGTGAGAAGAATGCTCCATACACTGGTGATCAGTGGGAAGAATGTCCCTTACATTAGTAGTCATGGAGGAATATAGCTCCTTACGCCGGTGATGTAGAATGCCCTTTACATTGGTAGTCAGTGTGAAGAATGGTCTTTACATTGGTGATCAGTGAGAAGAATGCTCCTTTCATTGGTGATCAGTAAGAAGAATACTCCTTATATTGGTGGTCAGTGGAAAGAATGCTTTTTACACTGTCGGTCAGTAGGAAAAATGTTCCTTATATTGGTGGTCAGTGGAAAGAATGCTCCTTATATTGGTGGTCAGTGGAAAGAATGCTCCTTATATTGGTGGTCAGTGGAAAGAATGCTCCTTATATTGGTGGTCAGTGGGAGGAATGCTCCTTATATTGGTGGTCAGTGGGAGGAATGCTCCTTATATTGGTGGTCAGTGGGAAGAATGTTCCTTACATTGGTGATCAGTGAGAATGCTCCTTATATTGGTGTCAGTGGAAAGAATTTCCCCCCCTTACATTGATGGTCAGTGAGAAGAATGCTTTTTACATTGGTGGTCAGTGGAATTAAAGCTTCTTGCATTGATGGTCAGCGAGAACAATTCTCCTTACATTCGTGATTAGTGAGAAAAATGCTCCTTATATTGGTGGTCAGTGGGAAGAATGCTCCTTATATTGGTGGTCAGTGAAAAGAATGTTACTCATATTGGTGGTTAAAAGAGGCTTAAATTGGTTGTAAAGGCAGAAGGTTTCCTATTCTAATGAATTATATGCATTAAGATAAAAAGCCTTCTGTGTGCAGCAGCCCCCCTAATACTTACCTGAGGTCCATCCAGATCCACCGATGTTGCACGAGAGACTTAGCTGTCTGGGACGCCCCGCCTCATTGGCTGAGGCAGCAGCACAGCACCATTGACTCCCGCTGCTGTCATTCAAAGTCAGTGAGCCAATAAGGAGAGAAAGGGAGCTGGGCCACGGCTCAGTGTCTGAATGGATACAGGGAGCTGCACCTCGACTTGGGTGCCCCCATAGCAAGCTTCTTGCTGTGACGGCACTCAAGAGGAGGGGGGGGGGGCAGGAGCACCAAAGAGAGACCCCAGAAGAGGATCCGGGCTGCTCTGTGCAAAACCACTGCACAGAGCAGGTAAGTATAACATGTTTGTTATTTTTAATGAAAAAAAGAGACTTTAGTATCACTTTAAGGACATCAGCAGCACTGAGATGCAACAAAAGGAGGAAACAATTATTCTAATACATTTTACAGTGTTTAGCATGTTAAATATCATTCAGTTTATGTATCTAGCAGTTTTCACTCTTCTTCTCACTATGCTCTCTACCTAGCCAAATGAGATTATCGGTACAGTCCCAAGTTTTCCTGCTGCCTGTGGTCAGTCTTGTATGGTCGGTTTGCAGCTCCAGTAGTATTTGTGTAGCTTTATAAAGCTTCAGTTGTTCCCATATATGGTTCATCTGGCACATGTGAGGAGTATTGTGCTTTGGGTTGTTTGTAGGCTTGGTAGGAGGAAGGTGTTGTAGCACTTCTATTTTTTCCTTCTCGTGAATGAATGCACATGTGAAATCTACTGAGTACGAATTTCAGATAAACCGTAAAGCTGCAACACTCTGTAATCCTATTTGCAAAATGCTATAGGCTTCCTTCATCCCACTGAGTATAAACAATCCCCGTCTCAAGGCTCCAGTGTTCCTCTGGTGTTCCCATACAATGCAGACAACCAAGGTCACATCAACTGTCTGCCTGACCTAAGGGTCTCTGTCAGACAGTGGACGTTGGCTGCTTCTGTTCATTTATAATGGTTTGTACTGTTCTAAGCATCTATAGCTGTGCCTTGACTATGTATACTGTAGTAGACTTCCATTTAATAAGTAAATAAAGAAAACAAAAAAAGTCATATTGTATTTGTGATTACAGATTTCAAAGGCAGGACTGTTCTAGGTGCCTATGGCAACCACTCAGATTGATTTTATGTTAGACAAAAAGAGAACATTTATCTCTACGGGCAACACACAAAGTTTTTAAAGGAGAAGTATGGCCAAAGCTCTTTTGGTCATACTCCTGAGGATCACAGGGCACCTGGTTCTGCACTCCTGTGGCCCAGATTAAGCTGACAGAAGGCTAAAGTCTGCTGTCAGCTGACGTCACAGAGCCGGTCCTGGCTCTGCAGGGATCCCGACAATAATATTGGGATCCTCACAGATGCCTGACCGACAGTTGGCTCAGCCTCTTAGCACATCGCCGAGAGCCTGAGCCAACCTCCTCCACAGCCCAGCACTCCAGTGAGCTCTGGAGGAGCAGACCACAGAGCGGTGACTGACATCAATGCTTTCTGCTCAGAGTGAACTGAGAACTGAGCGATTAGCATCTTTTCATCACTAAGTTCTCAGTGTAGAGCTGGCTGGGGGGCAGTTGCAGCATCGGATCAATGCTGCAGCCATCTAGGTGAGTATGCATGTTTACTGTTCTGGTTTCCCACACTTTTCTTTTATGAGGCCTACATGCATAAAGTCCAGTGTTTCAAAAAGCTCCTTGCCATATACCAGAAATGGAGCTTCATCTTGCTTCCACAGGACCACTGACTTGGTCTCCAACTCTTGTTAAATAATAATCAATAGTTTTGCGTACACAGCATTGGTTCCACATGAAGACAGATTTAGCATCTTTATGTATCTTTGATAGGTCACATTGGTGAAACATACTAAAGTCCTAAATGTGCATAGTCTTAACATGAAAAATGCACATCCTTCTACAGTGTGTACTTGCCTTGATCCAAAGCACCAAGTAGGATTTCTGTCTTCTCTCTCTGCCCTCTGTTTTCTGCATGAGTCACATCTGACAGCCTACCCCAAAATCCTAGGGGACACAGCACGCAGAAGGCGATTGACAGTCTCAGTTGTGCATATTTCCCCATGAGACTGAGTAGAAGGGGAAGGTTCCATCCCTCCATTCAGGTCTCAGATTACACTCAGCTCCCTGCTCTATGCCATTCAGTGTGTGACATCAGATACCTGCCCCCTGCCTGCTAGAGCTAAGAAATGCTGTGCTTTAGGATACTGTAGAGGAGAGAGGGCCGCAGATCAACTTGTATGAGGATTTGTTTTGCCTCCTCACCGCCTATGTTAACCCCATGATTACTGCACTAGTGTGCTGCAACCTTGTGCATAGCATGCGAAATGTGGGGTGCTTACAGAGTGGCCTCATTCACACGAATAGGTCGTGTTCGGCGGGCACTATACCTGACAAAAGCAACAGCGCGTATAATAGGGGCCGGAAAGCAAAACATCTCAGCCGACGCATGTGTGCATCCCCAGCCGATGCCTCTGCAGCTAAAAAGGGTTCAGATGTAGCCCTTAGGGTTAACAAACACTTTAAACTCAGGAATAAGATCTGATAGCTACAAATTCAATGATGGTACAGGGATACACCAGATAGATAAAAAGCAAGGATGTGTAGACACCACTCCAGGTAGGTCTACCACACTCCAGCATTCTTCCCCATGAGCAGGTGCTTGTCGGGTTTGAAAGCCGTGAAATGTAGACACAATGAGGTAGATGACCACACACTATATAGTGGGAAATTCAATAGCTTTATTGAAGAACATCTACATATAAAAACATTACATTGACGCTTAGTCAACAAGCGCCTGTGAGCATGAAACAGATCAGTGCTGCTCCTGTCTGTGCCTGTGATACTTTTTTAAAGGATTTTCTGGATTTTCCAATATATATTCCAATATATAGTGCGTGGTCATCAACCTCATCTGGTCTACATTTCACGGCTTTGAAACTGTTCGTGGGGAAGAGGGGCTGGATTGTGGTCTACCTCATCTTGTCTACAGGGGTACACCAACCAAGGCTCCACAGAGAGAATACGGTAGTAGTTTTTTGTTTCCTGCAACTCCTCCAACAGCATGACCCAAGGAAGGTAGACACTTGACTTCTCAGCTGGTTCCTCTTTACCGGCCTTTTTGCAGGCTCCTTGAAGGCTAATGTCCACAATATAACCTGCCGTTTCTTGTGCACCAGGACCATAACACCCTCTTATTCTTTTCCTTACCTCGTCCTCTTTAATGTATGCCCTGGAGCTGTGCCACCTCTTCATTCATCTCCCCGGAGCCTCTCGCTTCCAGGCTCCCGCACATGATAAAATCAGCCTTATTTGGCGGTGAGTCTTCTGTGTGTTATCCCAAGCCACTGTGTCATTATTAGATTTATGTATTTGTTCCAAAGTGTTAAGGATCTGCTACGTTATCCGCAGCTCCACTCTCTGTGCTTCATAAAGCATTGGCACTTAGCAAAGGAATAGACTGAGGTGTGATCTAAACATTGAATGGATTTAGGAGAAACTTTATTGCTCGGCTGCTATGCAGCAAAATGAGTCAGACAGCAGGCTCTCCAATAAAGGGAAAATATGCCCCAAATTACGCCCAAATGCAATTTATTTTCAACATCCGGCCCAAGCAGGAAAAATCATTTATCCTCATTTTCATAGTTTTTAATGTAATGTAAAACAAAACAACAAGGAAAACAAGAGGACAGCGCCCCCCAGTGAGAAGATTATAATGAAAAACTGTCTAATAACTTCTTGTCATTGGCAAGTAGTAATAGTTGACTAAATCATTTGAAATGGGGGGTGTACCGGGGTCTTGCATATCCATACAAAGCATAAAAATTGTTTAAGGAATCTAAAGATATCTGGAATTGGGAACTCAATAATGGATATGTATATGTTTTGTTTTAAAGATCTGAAAATGCTTCACATTTTTTAAATTAATATTAGAAGTATTACTTGTAAAGACAAGCATACTAAATTCTTCTTTAAACATGCTCAAGATTTCTTGTAGCAGAAATAGCCGTGAAACAACTGGAGGGCATTATGATTTTTTTTTCATACGCAGCTTGGTATGCCATAGACAGACTCAGGGGTACACTGGGTTAGACGTTTTTAAAGGGTTAGTTCACCAAGAAACCGTGCAGCTTTGACTAAAGCGGAATGATGTCGTTGCCATAGGTATCGTCCATTTATGTACCTCTTGAAGCCTGGCTGAAACACTCCAAGAGGTGGATTCATCCTGTCCTGCCTTGTTGCTAGGATGTTACTAACACACTCCCAAATGATTCAAACACCTTCACATGCTCTATCTCTCCCTACTGTGGTAGTAGGTCTAAACCCCTGTGATGATGGGGGGTGAATGATAATGGCTTGGAGTATCTGAGCAATGTCCTAGCAAGAACAGGGTGATGCCATCTTTGAGAATTTGTTTAGCCAGGCTCCAGGAGGTAATTAAATGACCTACACCTATAGCAAGGGTACTATTCAACCTCAGTCAAAGCTGCACAGTTTGTTTTTATCTATAGGCGCATCTTACCTGCATAGGCAGTTTTATGGCAAAGGAGTACTAACCATTTAGGCACTTCCCACCCGCCTTATATTAGAATGACCACCGCAAAATGGTTAAGTTATCCTTACTAGGGTTCATATGTCGTCCAGCGGGATAAGCCATGTGCATTGCGGTGATTGGTGGTGTGGTGTGTCGCTCTGACACACCACATCTCTGATCTTGGTAAGCCTATGATGTAGGCTCTTTACCATGTAATCAGCTGTGTCCAATCACAGCTGGTCACATCGTAATCCAGGAAGTGCCATGCTTTTCCTCTATCCGTGCTGACAAGGCGCAGGTAGAGGAGAGCTGACCAGCGGCTCTCCTGACAGGGGGGGTCTGCTCTGATAATCAGTGCAGACCCATCAGGGATGCCCACTAGAGCCCACCCGTGCCCACCAGGGATACAAATCAATGCCCCATCAAGGATGCCAATCAGTGCCCATTAGAGATTCCAATCAGTGCTTATCAGTAATGCCTATCAGTGCAGCCTATCAATGCCATCTATCAGTGCCGCCCATCAGTGCCCATCAATGCCAGCTGTCATTGCCCCTTAGTGCCACCTATAAGTGCCCATCAGTGTTGCCTATCAGTGCCCATCAGTGCCACCTGTGAGTTCCCATCAGTGCTGCCTATCAGTGCCCATCAGTGCTGCATATCAGTGCTGCCTATCAGTGCTGCATATTAGTGCCTCATCATCAGTGCCCATCAGTGCCACCTCATTAGTGCCGCCTCATCAGTGCCGCCTTATCAGTACCCATGAGTGAATGAGAAAATGTACTTATTTACAAAATTTTATAACCGAAAAAAAAAAAACACTTTCTTTTTTTTTTTCAAAAATGGTCTTTTTTTCTATTTGTTTAACAAAAAATAAAAAACCCAGTGGTGATCAAATACCACCAAAAAAAAGCTCTATTTGTGGGAACAAAATGATAAAAATTCCACATGGGCACAGTGTTGCATGACTGCACAATTGCCATTCAAAATACGACAGCGCTGAAGGCTGAAAATTGGCCTGGGCAGGAAGAGAGTATAAGTGCCCTGTATTGAAGTGTTTAAAGTGGTTGTAAACCCTTACATATGCCCAGTGAAGTGGCTGGCCTCAGATGATACACAGAGATGAAACAAAGCCTCCTACATAAGTTGTACCTGTTTATTTGCAACCCTTTCTTCTCTACATTCGAGTGCTGAATTGAAATGAAAGCTTGTCTGTGAGTTTAGAAAAAAAAAGGGGTTGGAGAGCTGAAGTTACACACTGCAGAGCTCAGTGAGGAGAGCTCTGAGAGCTGATTTGAGGGAAGAAACACACCCCCCATCACACAGCACACAGAAACAGAGCTGAGGTTGTCAATCTGCTGGAGGTCCCTCTCCTGTCACCTTTTTTCTCTTGGTGTCAGGAAAACTTGTCAGAAGAGATTCATGCTGATAGCAAAGGAACAAAGCAGCAGACAGAAATGACACATACTCTTAATCAAGACAGGTACACATTATAGAGGGATATGCTTTGTTCATATTTCATGTCTGAGGATTATAACCACTTTGGGTGTGGGCAGAGTGCTTCAATAAGCAATCTAAGGCCCCTTTCACACGATCGGACTGCTTGAATGCGCCAGCCGTTTTTCAGGCAGATCCGAGTGGGCCACCCATAGACCTGTATGGGCAGGCAGATGTCAGTGGAGATGTGTCCGCTGACATCCATCTGCCTTCCGATCCGTCAAGATCCACTAAAATAGACATATGGGTAATACGTTCACCAGCGGATCGGATGGGATCGGATGAAAAAGGACAGGCGGTCCGTTATGATCTGATCTTCCCATAGAGGAGAGCGGGGAGCTGACAGATCCGTCCCTGCACAGACACCAGAGACGGACTTGTCATCCCCCGGCTCAGCGGAGATCAACGGAGTGATCTCCCGCTGAGCTGGCAGACCCCGCTGAGCGGATCCGCTCCGTGTGAAAGGGGCCTAAATCTTAGGTCCTTGTCTCAAAGAATGTTACTGCAGAGATTAGGAAACATTTGATTGATTAGCAATGACCCATTGCTACTTCTACATTTAAAATTGTTAGCAGAGGTTCTTATAGGGAGCAATGCAGGGAGGAGGAATATTATATTGGTTATATCTGTTGAATTTGCAGTTTTATTTCTGTGCCCTTGCTACTAAAGTTACAGTACATAAGCAAAGTACCACGGCTTGTACACTAATGGACTTGTGGTTCTGAATTAATAGTACAGCTCTGTACAGAGGTGTGGATGTAATTCACAATGGACAACTACCTTTCAATGTGAATACTCTATCTATTTTGTACTTGCATATTTTGTTCAAATTAAAGTGGAACTAAACCCTCCTATCCTTTTCAGCCAAGGAGGTTGCCATCTTAGCCTCTGTTTGATCTGCAACTGCCATGGTGCAGCATGTGATCAGTTATAATACCAGCCATTTGATGGTTTGACAGTATAGTTGAGAGCACAAAGCAAAGGTGACAGATGGAATGCTGGGAATGTAACTGTTTTTTTTAAATCGTTATATGAATCAGTTTTGTTCCTCTTAATAAAAAAAAGTATCACATGTATAACATACATACATTTTTTTTAATTCCTTTTAATTTCCCAGATTATTGTGGAGTACCATATGCAGGATATCTCAATGAGCCTTCACAGCTCAATAGATTGTACAGTTGAAGATTTTACATTAAAGGGAATGTGTCAGGATGGCTGTTACCTGCCACAGAAGAAGCTTCCATTCCCATGATGATTGCTTGTAAGGCTAGGTTCACATAAGCAGCAATGGGGTGGTAAAAACAAGTGGTTGATTCGTGTTGTTAAGACCCCCTATCCACCAATTAACATGATGAGGAACGCTCAGGTCCGTTTTCATTACCATGGTCAGGATGCTTAGTTTTTGGGTATTGCAAATTCAACTTGGCAGTCACATTTTTCAGGTGGCACTGCTTGCAAAATGCACCTATTGAAGTCAATGGGACTGTGCCACAACCGCATCATTTGGCACACCGTTGTGGCATGGTATTTCACTGTAGAATCTCCCTTGGGATTGAAAAAAAAGTGGCAGTATTACCTCCTGAAAACATGCAAAACGCCACCCATGTGAAGTAGGGCGTTTTAGTTAGCATTGTTCAGATTTGCATGGGAGCTCCAGCTTCCATTTAAAGCAAACCTGCTTTTGGTACAATAATGAAATCTATTGTTCTTGTGTGCTATATTTAATAATTTTGTCCAATTTTTGCATTAATTAATAAAAACTCTCTTTTTTGTTTGCAGACCAACCAATAGCAAAGATTGAGCCCCGGCCCAACATGCCGAGAGAGGGGGAGAAGCTGCAGCTGCAATGTGATGCCTTTGGAAACCCTACGTGAGTATAGATTGAGCAAGATGGCCTAGCAGATGGAGCAGGAGTAGTAGCCCTGAAGTTTGAGAAGGAGTAAAGGAGAAATAGCTCAGTTGACATTAACCAATAAGAGGACCTGTCCTTGTGTGGCAGATATTGTTTAAAACTGCAAAGTATGGTTGGAAAAGGTTAGACACCACTTTACTGGCATTAATCCCTCTTGTGAATGCACAACCCCAAATCCAGAAAAGTTGGGACGCTGTGTAACATCTACATAAAAAGAGAGTGCAATGATTTGCAAATCTCATAAACCCATATTTTATTCACAATAGAAAACAGCAAATTTTTACACTGAGAAAATGTACCATTTTTTTTTTTTTTTCAGCACATGGCTGAAAACCCTATTTTTGTCCGATAATTCTCAGTGGCCGAAATTTCGGTGCATCACTAATTCTTTGTTCCTGCTATAGAAGATAAAATTATACCACAGTTTCTTTCTTAAAAGAAAGTGATCGCTACTTATTTTTAGCTGTAGTTTTGGGGAACATGATCTATTTATTGCCAATCTGACCTTACTGACCACAAAATTAAAAGAAATAAATACATATGTATTTTAAACCGTGCTGCGAACTGCTCAAAATGCAGGAAAAGATCTTCTGGAAGGAACATACAGAATGGAACAATGGTATATTTGATACAAAAAAAGATTATACAACAGTTAAAAGGCACATAGAGAGGGAAACAACTTTGGTATAGGGCTGGAAGCCAACCATGTATATAAAAAAAAAAACCTAAAAAAAAAAAAAAAGACTAAAGATCCCAATTATATAAACTTACACTAGAGAACAAGTATAATTACATTACATAGTAGTTAAGGTTAAATAAAGACAAAAACAGTCCATCCAGTTAAACCTGTGTTGGTGTACGTGTGTCAGTGTTGATAATCATTTACCATATCCCTGTATGTTGTGTTCTTTAAGATGCACATCCAAGAGTCTTTAAAAAATATCAATACTCCCCGCTGACACCACCACTTGTTGAAGAGAGTTCTGGATTCTTACCCCCTTCTCAGTGGAAAACCCCTGTGCAGCTTAAGGCTAAACAGCTTTTCCTCCAATCTCGTTGTGTGGCCCCGTGTCCTCTTACACTCCTTGAGATTGAATAGCTTTTTTCCTCACCTACCATTGAGGTATTTGTAAATCGCTATCATATCCCCTCTCAAGCGTCTTTTCTCCATCGTGAATACATTTAGTGCTTGTCCTCTTATTTGAGATCCTCCAGTACCCTTATTAATTTAGTTGCCCTTCTTTGGACTCTCTCCAGCTACAGCACATCCCTTTTGAGGATCGGTGACCAGAACTGGACAGAATATCCAGATGTGGCCTAACCAGGGTTTTATAAAGTGATAAGATTATCGCTCTATCTCCGGAGTATATCCCCTTTTTTATGCATGCTAATATTCTGCCGGCTTTGGTAGCTTGACATTGTATGCTATTGCACAATCTATCTTCCACTAGGACCCCCAGATCTTTCTCCATCCTTGACTCTTCCAGAGGTTCTCCCCCCAGTGAGTAGTTTACATATATGTTCTTATCCCCCAAGTGCATTATTTTACATTTCTCCACATTGTCCACTCCATTATTTTGTTCAGGTCTTTCTGTAAAATGACTATATCCTGATGTGAAGCTATTGCCCCAAGACAGAAGTTTGTGGTGCCCCACTTACCATTCCAGACCAGTCTGAGTACACGTTATTTATCACTACACTTTGGACGCGCCCCTGTAACCAATGGATAATGTTGCAAGTGCAGCAACCATAAAATTGTACCAATCTCTTTAAAGTGACCATGTACTTAAAGTACAAAGGAAAATTGTGATCTGGCACAACCACCATGATCAAGCCTCCATCCCTATTAATACATAGAAAATGCAAAAAAGTGGTCATGGGACTTTAGATGAGGCTTGACATTTTGAGACACATATAAGTACCGGGGCGGGTTGCCCCCCTAGACTCTTTATTTTCCCTCTTATCCCCCATCGGGGAACTAGTGACCATTATATTCTTACTCATATACATTTTTTACCTATATTATAGATACCTCTTGTACGATATTCCTGATGAGTGGACAAGCTCCAGGAAACGCGTTGAGTCTTTTAACGTCAAGAGATATCTGGTCACCCATTTTATAATATACTCATACCTATTGCTATGCAATTATCAATTATGTACTACTCTGTACTATATGATATGAATTTATGTACTTATTCCATCATGTGTCTCACCATGTGTTGATTTTATATGAATTATTTCTCTGATATATAGTCTGTATATCATGACTATGCAATATTTTATATAGTTGCCAATAAATACTCATGAATTTACTTTTCATTAGTATACTTATTTTTTTCATGTCAAGCCTCATCTAAAGTCCCATGACCACTTTTTTGCATTTTCTATGTACTTAAAGTACTTGTAAAGTCAGGATAATAAATAACTGGCATCCTCTCTGTTTTATCAAGATCTAAAGTACAGTGTGTCTGTATTTTTTTTTACAATTGTAATCCTAAATACCTTATCTTACAGCACCGATATGAGGTCATGTGAACCTGCTCTCCTTCCCTGATCTAAGGAATGCAGAGGGAGGGGCTGAGATAACCCTCTAACTTCAGACGGCCAGCAGAGGAAGGTCATGTGACTTAATATCGGTGCTGACAGGGAGGGAGGGGGAGAGACTCAGAGCAGACAGTGGAATGACAGAGGCACATAAACTGACCACGGTATCATGGATCAGCAGCCATGATTACTTTGGTCCAGCACACACAGGGCGATACAGGAATAGACAGGTTCAACCAGGTATTTTACATCATACAAAGGGACAAATTACGCAGTACAAACACTGTGCTGTTTAACATACTTTACAGGAACAGGATCTTTTTTTTTTTTTTTTTTTTTTTTTTAGGGTTACAAACACTTTCATTTTATACAGTGTCTTACAAAAGTGAGTACACCCCTCACATTTTTGTAAATATTTTATTATATATTCATGTGACAACACTGAAGAAATGACACTTTGCTACAATGTAAAGTAATGAGTGTACAGCTTGTATAACAGTGTAAATTTGCTGCCCCCTCAAAATAACTCAACACACAGCCATTAATGTCTAAACCGCTGGCAACAAAAGTGCGTACACCCCTAAGTGAAAATGTCCAAATTGGGCCCAATTAGCCATTTTCCATCCCAGGTGTCATGTTACTCGTTAGTGTTACAAGGTCTCAGGTGTGAATGGGGAGCAGGTGTGTTAAATTTGGTGTTATCGCTCTCACTCTCTCATACTGGTCACTGGAAGTTCAACATGACACCTCATGATAAAAAACTCTCTGAGGATCTGAAAAAAAGAATTGTTGCTTTTCATAAAGATGGCTTAGGCTATAAGAAGATCTCCAAGACCCTGAAACTGAGCTGCAGCACAGCGGTCAAGACCGTACAGTGGTTTAACAGGACAGGATCCACTCAGAACAGGCCACGCCATGGTCGACCAAAGAAGTTGAGCGCACATGCTCAGCGTCATATCCATAGGTTGACTTTGGGAAATAGACGTATGAGTGCTGCCAGCATTGCTGCAGAGGTTGAAGGTGTGTTTGGGATCAGCCTGTCAGTGTTCAGACCATATGCCGCACACTGCAACAAATTGGTCTGCATGGCTGTCGTCCCAGAAAGAAGCCTCTTTTAAAGATGATGCACAAGAAAGCCTGCAAACGGTTTGCTGAAGACAAGTAGACTAAGGACATGGATTACTGGAGCCATGTCCTGTGGTCTGATGAGACCAAGATAGACTTATTTGGTTCAGATGGTGTCAAGTGTGTGTGGCGGCAACCAGGTGAGGAGTACAAAGACAAGTGTGTTGCCTAAAGTCAAGCATGGTGGTGGGAGTGTCATGGTCTGGGGCCGCATGAGTGCTGCCGGCACTGGGGAGCTACAGTTCATATGGGGAACCATGGATGCCAACATGTACTGTGACATACTGAAGCAGAGCATGATCCCCTCCCTTCGGACACTGGGCCCCAGGGCAGTATTCCAACTTAATAACAACCCCAAACACACCTCCAAGATGACCACTCCCTTGCTAAAGAAGCTGAGGGTAAAGGCGATGGACTGGCCAAACATGTCTTCAGACCTAAACCCTATTGCGCATCTGTGGGGCATCCTCAAACGGAAGGTGGAGGAGCGCAAGGTCTCTAACATCGACCAGCTCCATGATGTCGCCATGGAGGAGTAAAAGAGGACTCCAGTGGCAACCTGTGAAGCTTTGGTGAACTCCATGCCCAAGAGGTTTGAGGCAGTGCTGAAAAATAATGGTGGCCACACAAAATATTGACATTTTGGGCCCAATTAGGACATTTTCACATAGGAGTGTGCTCACTTTTGTTGCCAGCGGTTTAGACATTAATGGCTGTGTGTTGAGTTATTTTGAGGACAAAGCAAATTTACACTGTTATACAAGCTGTACACTCACACCTTACATTGTAGCAAAGTGTCATTTCTTCAGTGTTGTCACATGAAAAGATATAATAAAATATTTACAAAAATGTGAGGGGTGTACTCACTTTTGTGAGATACTGTACCTTTAAAAGTAAATGTCATCCCAAACAGACCTCACATGATTGCTGCCCCCCCCCCCCCCCCAATCCTTATTATCCAGAAAATACTCTACTTTTCCGCTCTCTGATTTCGTTCTTACTATTTTACATGGGAACTTTTTTTCATGCACTTCATTGCTAAGCTCTTGCAGCCACCTCCCCCTGCCCAGTGAGAGTGTCCTTAATGGTGGCTGTGGCCACGTCTCATTTGGACAACAGCTTACCCTCTTATTACCATTTTGATTTTCTCTGCTTATCTCTCAGATTCCATGTTCAGTATGCTATTTTACAGTAAAGTGTTACTAGTCGCACATCTTCACATCTCTCTGTCTCACCTTTCCCACACTGCACCTCCCCAACCTTCTTCATTCACATCTTCTCCACACCTCCCACACTTTGTGTCATTATATAAGAGTGGCAAACAAAGCCTCTCAGAGCTACTGCTAATAACGGAAATGTCAGGCATGCATAAACAATACCTGAATCACAAGTCACAATACCACCATTCCAGGTAAGGTCTGTGTGAGCTTTGCTTATCAAATAAATTAAATACTTTACATATATTGATAAGTGGGCTGCGTACTGTTAAAGGGCCAGTCCACCCAAAGCTGATATTTTGGCTATAGGTAGACAATGCTAGGCTGTGCCATCAAATGACTTCATATATAGCATGGACTCCATTAGTGACATCCAACTAGAGTTTCCTACTCTCCAGTATGGTACAGTCCAAATGTACATGCTAAAAAAGAGAGTGGGGACTCCTTGTGTTTACCATAGCAGGTGGAGAGCTGTCCAGAGTCCTTTACAGATGAAACCAATTGACTTACTATTCAGCCCACTGGTTTTTTGCCAAGGCCAAAACCATTGTAAATGTATTATTACAATAATAACAGTGAACAATGTAGGTATGTAACTCATTGAAAAAGCTATTGATAGCTGATCAGAATATGTTTTGAAATGAATTGCTACCATAGGAGCAGAACCTACCAAATATTGAAGGCAATGTTTGTTTTAGGGGGATAAACCATGTGGAACTTCATGCACCCATTTGGTTTTAAGCAGGGGTGGGAAATTTATTTTCTAAAGGGCCATATTAGAAATGAATACTATTATTGAGGGCCGAACTTAAAGTAGCTATCCAGCTAACTAATGTAAACCTGCTCCCACCCCATTCTAAAACCATTCTATCTATCTGTGTAGAGAAAGAAAGCCAGTGATGGCTGGTAAATGACTAGTAGTCGAGTCAGTAATAGATTTACTATAGGGCATCTGTTGTTGGCCTCCCCTGCTCTACACAGAAGCCTGGGGACCGGAATGGCTTCAGAATATAAGTATATCAATCTCTTTTTTTTTATAGCTAGAATAGCTTTAGAATGGGGGTGGGAGTAGGTTTAGAGTTAAGTTATGACTGTAATTTTTACTATAATTTTGCTTATAATTCATTTTGGACCTGGGAAGATCTGTGCAATATGCTCGAAGCAATGAAGCGCTACACATCGCTTGTCAAAATCACCCCTTAAGTTCAATGGCAACACATGGGATCCAGGTGCTCCTCTGTGACTGTAATTACACTCAAAAATGTGGATAGTATAAAACCAAACTGGCAAATCTTGAACCGCAGCACTCTGCTTCAAAGGACAATTGAACAGCATAGGATACAACCAAATAGAGTGCGCTAGGACAAAAGAGCAATGACACTCATAGTAATAGTCAGGCAATTTATTCAAAAAATTTATGTACATATGGAGATTAAAAACATCCTATTGGAAGGCAAGGTTGATGTAAGAGATCACAAAAGAATTCCTCACATTCAGCCCTGGTGGGAGGGCAAGTTGGAACGATGCCCCTGTTCCTTGGGTCAATGGGCAGGTAGATGAAAGTTGCTGTGAAGGGGATGAGGGCGGGACTGCCGCAGTTTGCACAACCATGGTACAGCATATGGCTCTGTATGGAGTAGACTCATCCCCAAGCTGCAAGGAAACCGTCTGGTATCAGCATCAGTGCCGAGAGCTGAAAGCACTGTGACAAACGTCGTTCACCGCCATGTTTCCGGGATCATGGGAGGCAGGTCACATGACTGAATATGCCCTGTGATGCGGCAGCCAGCCCAGAGAGGAAAGACAGACCAGGGCTGAGCGGCAGGCTACAGGGTTTGGATCTCACATAAGGCAAGGTGCTGGAGTTTGGTCACGACTGGACTAATAGTTTCGGGTATACCCTTCATCAGGTCATGTTACCAGGCTCCAGAAACATAATGAAAATTTTAGTGAAAATTTGTGACAATTTTCTTTGCACTTGATATGTTGCTATTTTGCACAACCCATTGGTATTTACTTTGTGGAGCGCAATTTAATTATTTGCACTTTATGCTCTTTATGACAATTTGTCTGGTACACGAGCAGCTCCACCTTATTTACATCCATTTGCACAGGTATAGGAATGCTGTTGTTCCATTGGTGTGTACACAGCCATTAATGTCTAAACCGCTGACAACAAAAGTGAGTACACCCCTAAGTGAAAATTTGCCAAATTGGGCCCAGCGTGTCAATATTTTGTGTCGCCACCATTATTTTCCAGCACTGCCTTAACCCTCTTGGGCATGGAGTTCACCAGAGCTTCACAGGTTGCCACTGGAGTCCTCTTCCACTCCTCCATGACGACATCACGGAGCTGGTGGATGTTAGAGACTTTGCGCTTCTCCACCTTTCGCTTGAGGATGCCCCACAGAAGCTCAATAGGGTTTAGGTCTGGAGACATGCTTGGCCAGTCAATCACCTTTAGCCTCAGCTTCTTTAGCAAGGCAGTGGTCATCATGGAGGTGTGTTTGGGGTTGTTATCATGTTGGAATACTGCCCTGCAGCCCAGTCTCTGAAGGGGGGGGGGGGATCATGCTCTTCTTTGGTATGTCACAGTACATGTTGGCATTCATGGTTCCCTCAATGAACTGTAGCTCCCCAGTGCCGGCAGCACTCATGCAGTCCCAGACCATGACATTCCCACCACCATGCTTGACTGTAGGCAAGACACACTTGTCTTTGTACTTCTCACCTGGTTGCCGCCACACATGCTTGACACCATCTGAACCAGATACGTTTATATTGGTCCCATCAGACCACAGGACATGGTTCCAGTAATCCATGCCCTTAGTCTGCTTGTCTTCAGCAAACTGTTTGCAGGCTTTCTTGAGCATCATCTTTAGAAGAGGCTTCCTTCTGGGATGACAGCCATGCAGACCAATTTGATGCAATGTGCGGCATATGATCTGAGCACTGACAGGCTGACCCCCCACCCCTTTAACCTTTGCAGCAATGATGGCAGCACTCATACGTCTATTTCCCAAAGACAACCTCTGGATATGACATTGAGCACATACACTCAACTCTTTTGGTTGACCATGGCAAGGCCTGTTCTGAGGGGAACCTGGCTTGTAAAACCGCTGTATGGTCTTGGTCGGAGTGCTGCAGCTTAATTTCAGGGTGGTCTTGGCAATCTTCTTATAGCCTAGGCCATCTTTATGTAGAGCAACAATTTCTTTTTTTTCAGATCCTCAGAGAGTTCTTTGCCACAAGGTGTCATGTTGAACTTCCAGTGAGACCAGTATGAGAGAGTGAGAGCGATAACACCACATTTTACACACCTGCTCCCCATTCACACGTGAGACCTTGTAACACTAATGAGTCACAGGACACCGGGGAGGGAAAATTGCTAACTGGGCCCAATTTGGACATTTTCACTTAGGGGTGTACTCACTTTTGTTGCCAGCGGTTTAGACATTAATGGCTGTGAGTTTTTATGAGGGGACAGCAAATTTACACTGTTATACAAGCTGTACACTCACTACTTTACATTGTAGCAAAGTGTCATTGTATCAGTGTTGTCACATGAAAAGATATAATAAAATATTTACAAAAATGTGAGGGTGTACTCACTTTTGTGAGATACTGTACTTCCCTATTCCACCGATCCTCCAAGTGCAAGACCAGTCCTCGCAGCTCCTGCCCCCCCTCACACTAAAAGTCTTGTAAATGGACTGTACCTGATGTCATCACACCCATAGACCGGTTCTGGATTTGTGGATGGCAGGAACAGTCCACTGCTGGACATGGGGGAGAGCAGTTTTCCGGGGGATTAAAGGATCGCTTAAGTATAGCTTTTCCTTATGCCCCTGGACAAAATGAGCAGTTAACCCATAGAGTGTGGACACAGCCCCACTACATGGGAAAATAAAAATGTTGCCTAGAATTCTTCTTTAACCACTTTCCGCCAATTGATGTACCGGTACATCGCTTGACTTCAAGTGGTTGTACTGGGATGATGCCTGCAGCTGCAAGTCGGCAGTTGGCTTGTTTGTAAGAGCAATGGGAGCTGCTAACTAGCCACTCGATTGCTGTTACAAGCAGCAGGAGGGGACGTCTCCCCCCACCGCCTTCCATGACTCGCTCGGGCTCTCCTGTCTCACCGGAAGACCCAAGCAACCAGTCAGCATGTCTGCCGGACTCCCGAACAAAGCGCTTTGATCGGGTCTCCATACCGGTAACCCAGAAGCGATGAACTGACGTCACTTCTGGTTTACACGGATGTCACCGGAGGCTCTGAGGAAGAGGGTTTGCCCTGGAAACACGTCAGCCTGGCCACACGGACGTCGCCTGGTCCCTCTGTTGAGGTGGAGATCGATTAGTCCGTTGGAGGCACTATTTCCACTTTCTGTGATGCTTTTAAATTGCTCCGTTGTGAGTATATATATTTTATCTTATTTTTTTAATAAACAGTTTAATGATATTGCACTAGGTCGGTGCACCCCTCTCTTGTGTTTTTTTTTTCCCTTTTTACCCGGATGTTATCGGCACCATTTGCAAAAAAATAAAAACATTAAAAAATGTTGATCTTGGTGTTTTGAATGCTTTTAAGTGCAGAGGCAGGGTTTGGAGTCTTTTTGACCCCAGATCCCTCCATAAAGAGTACCTGTCACGTGCCTATTGCTATCACAACGGATGTTTACATTCTTTGTGACAGTAATAAAAGTGATAAAAAAAACAATGAAACAAACAGTTAAAAAAATAGTAAGTGCCCCCGTCCGCACGCGCTCAAACAGTGATTATCCCACACATGTGAGGTACCACGGCGCACGTCAGATTATGGGCAGTCATTCTAGCACCAGCCCTCCACTGTAAATTGAAAGTGGTAACCTGTACAGGCTTTTAAAGCGAATATTGGATAGTAAAAGTTATGTTGTTTGTTGCCTTTGCATGAGTGTGCGCAATTGTTCGGTATCTATTTACTCGGCGTAAAACATAATTTTTTAAATTTTACTAAAAAATTTGGTTATGTATTGGGTTTTTTGCAATAAAATTCAAAAAAGGGTACTTTCTCCCAAAAATTGCGTTTGAAAAGCTGCTGCTTTTCAATTAATTTAATTGAATTAATTAAATTAAATTAATGTATACGCAATACAAACCATAGGCTTTAATAAACCTTAATTATGATGAAGCAAACAGAGATCAGCCTGCTTTTTAATAGTTTTCATCTACAATCTGCTGTAATGGCTGTATTCTGGTGACAATCAAATACTGAGAAACACTGTGCGCATTGTCTAACATTAGAAAGAGCTAATGCAACTTTTTTATTGGTTGAGCAGGTATTACATGAAGGATTACAGGTTAAAATAAATTTCCGGACAAATGAAAAAATTGCATAGGGCCTCTGCTTTAA
The DNA here is from genome assembly GCA_018402905.1 of Glandirana rugosa. Lineage (NCBI taxonomy): Eukaryota > Metazoa > Chordata > Amphibia > Anura > Ranidae > Glandirana > Glandirana rugosa. Next base: position 325,054 of record BLSH010214078.1, on the reverse strand, counting down.
AAAAATATATAATGTTTGGGGGTTCTAAGACATTTTTTAGCAAAAAATACGGATTGTTACATATAAAAAAAAGTGCTAGAAATGTCCTGTATCTAAATTGGTTAAGACCTATTTAAGTCAACCCAAGCAACACCTCAGATTTTTCTATTTTCCTTTTTTGGCAAAACCACCCCCATTTTTTTTAAACCAATTCCTCTTAATGATAGAAAATTTGATCCTTAAAGAGATATGTGTAGGGACTATGGTGTGCCTTCTAAACATCGTATCTTTAGTTGAAGATAGCAAGTGTTGGTTCAATCACATGAACATCTAGCAGCCAGCAATTGAAACTTTCCAGTAACCCTGCTCCATCATATTTTACGGTCTCGCCGCTGACCTCTGCTAGCACTTTCCTCTCTTGTTTCATGTTGCACTGCAGATGGAGATTAGAGGATGCCGCCGGTGTCAACTTTGTTGTGAAAACCGTTTCTGGATTTCATTAGGATTAAGAGGTGGATGGAAACATATGTAGTACTAAAAGACTTTTATTGAACTAAATAAAACTGCAAGCACATTTCTGGAGAAGCATCTTATCAGGGCCCTTGATTAAATATATCTTGTACACAGAGTAGCGGCGTCATATTTATGACGAGGTAGAAAATGAGTGGTTATTAAACTCACATTTTAATTATTACTGTCAAATTACTAATTACAACCTTAGGTTTCTACTCACAGATATCAAAGGACAGTCAAATGAACAAGCACGATCCAAGCTCTAAAAGACCTTTCTTGTAAAAAGATCTTTTCATAAATCTGTACACTTGCTTGACTCTAGTGTTCTTGTTTATGGTTCTGGAAGATGGAGGGGGTGAACCTGGCTTACGTAGTTTGGAAAAGAAGGTCTAAATGTGCTTAATTAAAACAGTTGTATACTTATGAGAAAAAAAAAAGCTGACATCTTCTCTCTGGGGTTCCTTCTGGGTTTGCGGCTTTGTCGCTGTGAGTGGCCGGAGCCGTGAGACGTCACTCCCGAGCATTCACACGCTCTTTTTTCCAGCGGACTTTCCGGCAAGGTCCGGCGCTATGTGCCGGGCCTTCGCTGGGACATCACGGTACATGCGCCATGACGTCAGTGCCTGCTTGCAGGGGGAATATCTCTTAAACCATACAGGTTTAAGAGCTTTTCATTTTATCTACAGGTAAGCCTTATTATAGGCTTACCTGTAGGTAAAAATGCCATATTTGGGTATACAACCACTTTAAATTAGCCCAGCTGCAGGTATGGATCCTTCCTCCCAATGTACCCTGGGGTTAGAGAGGTTCACCACCCCAACTCCGGAGTTTGATTAAAATCAAGGAAGGATCCATACCTGTTACTCTGCTTGTTTAATCAATTCTGATTAGACCATCCTTTCATTAAGGGTTTTTTATTTTGTGAGTGCATTTCGTTCACTGGGATTATCCTAGTATTGGTGGAAGAAGCATTATTGAGCATGAGTGGATTGTGATTAATATCATTGCAGCACCATTTGGAGACTATAAACTTATTGTATTCAAGAGGACACTTTGTTGCTTTTTTAACGATGGATGGATAATGATGGACTGCACCTATTATTGTGGATTTGATGAAAAAAGGAAAAAGCACCCCCTGGGACTTTAAGATGAGGTCTTTATAAGGTCAACACATAATGAGAGTAAGGGAGTAATGCATTTTTATTGGCAGATCATACAAACGTCATGGTACGAGAGGGCATGAACGTGCATATAATGTCCATTGAAATGCAGTATGGTAGAGTATTACAGTCAAAAGCTTATAAGAACATAATGGCTAATAAAGTGACAATGGTTACATTATGCATCAATAATCTCGACGCGTTTCGCGAGCACGGCTCGCTTCCTCAGGAGAAGATGCAAAGTGTCTACAAAAAAAAGTACCAATTAAAATAAAATAAAATAAAACACTATCGCAGGTGAGGTAAAAAGCAGGGGACCTAATGGTGTAGGTACTCCATACTTACAGTCCAGAAATGACTTCAAAAATGACACCCCATGGAAGCAGCGGATAGTGCCCGGCCCGGAAGATGAGGGGGCGGAGTCGGCGGCCCCCAAACAGGAACCCAGCGGGGGACAGGCTCGGCAGACAGCTTGGTAAAAGGTGTGTCCCATGGCATGTATCACAGTCCAAATGCAAAGTACTATAAAGAGGGGTGTATATATGAGTATCAATAGGTCATTGAGGTAAACATAAATTATAAGCGTAAACATAAATACATTGCTTGGTGGGTGTACATGAGAATGAGTGTATGGGAAAGATACAGGGGGCGAGATGGTGGAGGATGAATATAGAGAGAAGTGATGAAAGCATGGTGTGATGTGATGTGAAGTTGTATGCAGGTGCAGAGGGGATCAAAAACCTAGGAAGTGGCCAAGGGTGGCAGATAGAGACAAGTGGTGAGTATAGTGAAAATTGTGGATTTGATTTAATTGTTTATAGTTTTGTTCTTTAATTATTGATTTTTTGTATATTATATGAAATACTAAGGGATTTTTATTATTTATAATTGCACAATAATTATGGTCTAGGTTGGTGATTCTGGTGGTATTTCATTTTTAGACACATCCTTGGTATATTGTTGCAGCAGCTTTTCTCAGTGTTATTTATAATGGATCCAAAGCCAAATGCTGTTTTTAAACAATAGTAAATTAAATTATCTTACTTGACCGTCAGTTCTTTACTTACACAGGCCATAGGTGATGGACTTGATAACTTGTGTACAAACAACTTATCGTGTTTTTCGTGAACGATTAGTGCCTACGGTAGGGTTGCCACTTCATCCCCAAAACCAAACACATATTAATTACACAGGTTCTGTGGCTGATTAAGGTGGTAATTAAACTTAGTGCCTTATCTGCATTAAACTAGCCACAGAACATGTGTTAAATAATATGTTGGGCTTTAAAGGCATGAGATGGCAACCCTAGCCACTGGCTATGGCCAGCAACACTGATTATTGTGTTCATCTGGCAGAGGCTACCCATGCTCCCCACTGCAGCGTTGCAGTGGGTGACAGAAATCTATTGGCACCTTTT
>BLSH010214078.1:308205-321975 GCA_018402905.1 Glandirana rugosa | reverse complement strand
CCTTTTTTTAATTGAGCTAGACTGGTTGTGTTACAACTACGCCCTTAGGGAGAACGGTCCGGTAACAGAAGAAGACCAACCCCCCACCCTCTCCTAACCCCTTCGGTGGGGGCGACCCTCTTCTGTCACCAATAACTATCACCGATATTGTCGGCGGTCGCTATTAGCGTCTATTTTGGGCCGTATGACCAACGTGATTTCAACTAACTAGCAATGTAAGTCGGAAGGGTATGTGCCAAGTTTAGAGGTTGGTACATACCGGTACATAAGGCTATAAAGCAGACTGTTTTCGACCTACACGTCTGATATGTTAAAAATAACATTGGACGAAAACCATACTAATTAAACGAAAATCGGACGTTGTGTTCACGTACAATAAAAATTGTATAGTCTGCACATCCAGCTTTTGTCAGACGAAATATCGGAATACATGGCCATACATGGTTGGAGATTTGAACCGTGTATGGGAAGGCTGAATGTAACGATCAATCAACTTTAGTGCAACCAGTATGCCGGGTTTTATCTGCGATTATCGCTGGCGGCTGTTATAGCCACTATCAATAACCACTGTCTTCTCCCAGCGGGGGTGGCTTCCCCAATCCTCTCCCACCCCCCAACCAGAAGAAGACAATGGCCTGGCAAGAGGGATTCCCGCATCAACATTGTGTTGGTCAGATCGAGTTAATTTTTTTCCTGCCACCCATGGTTACAGGAAAGAAATTTGCTCTGGGTATGGCCGCTTTAGTACTGCTCCAGTTGAAGGCAGGATACTGGTTATGTGAGCACCTAAAATACTATTTAAAAACCTTTTTCTAAAGTGTTTTATTTTTTGTTCAATTTTTGGGGAATTTTAGTTGGGTTTACATGTTTGCCATAACATAAAAAACAGAGAGGAACCGGAAGTGTTTACAGACAGATTTAATAAAATTGATGTGCACAGAATCTGGTGCAGAAGCAGCTGTGCATAGTAACCAATCAGCTTCCAGGTTTTATTGTTAAATTGAACAAGCTGAAGTTAGAAGCTGATTGGTTGCTATGCACAGCACCACCAGATTCTGTGTGAACCAGTTTTAGTAAATCGCCCCCATTGAATAATAACCAAACTTTCTGAAAACATTAGAACTGTAAGTAATGGGCAAAAAATGCACACAAAAATAAATTGCTGCAAAGATTCTCCAATACTTTATTTAAGAGCTTTAATCTAACAGTTTCTTTTTAAACTCCTTTTTAGACCTGAAAGATATATCTGGACACGAAAAAATGGTGATCTGCCCACAACGGCAACCTTTGACCATAATAGCCTGGTGTTCCAGAACCTCAACAAGAGCGACAGCGGCACCTACGTTTGTCAAGTCTCCAATGTAATGGGAATGTTTATTACAGAATACAAACTGGATGTCAACGGTAAGAAAGGCCACGTTTTAACCATTGCTTGTGGACTGGCTTTTTTTTTCTGTCTGCATGAAGAGTATTGTGAAACACATGCCATGTGCAATTTCCATAATATGGGATTGCTCTTATTATTATAGCTATTTTCAGTTCCCTGAGAAGATTCTTGCTCTGTTTCTTGTGAATTAATCTAAAGTCCCAAATGACAGACTAGAAGATTAGCCATACACTTCATTGTGTTTAAGAATGCCCCCTTGCTCAGAATTATTGAGACTTGCTTGTATAACTTCCACCTTAAGTTCCCTCTGAGTTCTGGGTTCCATATGGTGTCATGGTGCAGGCCAATGTATATTAAAAGTTAGGGTACAGGGTAGGAGCAAAACCTTTTTAACCTGCCCATAGATTTGAGAGGGCTGACATTGATGTATGAACAACAAAATGCTGCAGAGCACTCCATAAACTTGAAAGGTCATCTCTACTGACATTACAATTGTATGTCAGTGGAACGTGAAGGAGCAGGAGCCAGAAACTGTCTTGGACTGAAATATTAGGGGATACAGAGATTGGGACAGGGTTTTTAGACCTGTGTGATCATTTGCTCCTCCTGTAATGGCCAGCTTCTAAGGTCTGTGGCCTCCTACAATCTTAAACACTATCCAGAATGCCAGTTTGGATGACTTTATCAAATGACAAGTGCACACGTCTAGTGCAAAAAAAAAAGTGTAAATACAGGCCTGCAAGTAGACCTTAAAGATGAACTTGTCCTTTTGGGTGAAGCTTTGCTTTAGATCCCCCCACCCTCCTCTACCTAATTTGGCACGTAACTCTTGCAGGGCGGGGAGTGGGAGCCTACTTTTGACAGGTACCCACTCCCACTTCCGCTTGGATTGCCTAGTTTTCCTCTCCCCTTCCCTCCCCACAGTCTTCTAGGACATTCACAAAGCACAGCTATCACAGACGGGTGCCCACACTTAAGATGCCGGTGCCGGGAAGGTAAGTAAAAAACTAGCCTGGGTAAAGATATTGCTGGATCCATGGACAGGTAAGTGTCCTATTATTAAAAGTCAGCAGCTACAGGATTTGTAGCAGCTGACTTTTAATTGTTTATGCTAGACTGGAGAACTGCTCTAATATTACGGATTATGAAAAAAGATGGGCATGCATAAAACTGCATGGCTCGCCAGTTAAGAAGAGGACTGGAGTGCTGCTCAGCCCAGAATAGCCTGGTAAGGTAAATACAAGGGGCATCCTTAGTAGGGAACGGGTGCAATTACAAATATTTTTTTCCAAGATATAGGGCTACTTTATATTTTTATTAATGTAGACCTGAATGTGTAAACAAAGATCGCCATACTCCCAACCCAACCAGTGTAGATGAAGATGTCAAGTGGCCTCAGCCAGCGTTGCTCCACAAAACATGCCCGACTGATGCGTTTTGCCCCACTCACCGGGGCTTGGTCACAGAGATCTATGTGAGCAGAGTCAGGAATAATACACCTTGTATCCACCACCAGTGCGATTAAATAGAGCCGTCTCCCCTATGAAAATTCACTCACTAGACTGAATTGCCTCTCACTCTCATGAAAAGGCAAATAAGCTTTTAGGTCGATATCCACCTGGTAGTATCACTCTAAAATCAGCAGGTCTCATCTTATCACATGTATGTGGGAGAAAACAGAATCCTCCAATAGTGCATTAATCCCATAAAACATTTATTAACCCGTCCAGATCCGCGCTATAGCCAAAGTACGGCTCCAGCGTGGATCTGAAATGCTGGGTGGACGTCCATGGACGTCCTGGCCATGTGCGCGCTCCTGGCGCGCACTAACAGGCGGCGCGTGCATGCCACACGCTGCGTGGCCGTGCCCGCAGGTCGGGCGGACTCGATGTCCGCCCGAGACCCGCGATCCCCTGTCAGACTTGCAGAACGGGGAACCGCCGTTGTAAACACGGCGGTTCTCGGTTCTGTGACAGGGGACATACCAGATCTACTGATCCCTGTCACTGGGATCAGTTAGATCTGTTATGTCCCAACCAGCCCCGCCCCCCTCCCACAGTTAGAACACACCCAGGGAACATATTTAACCCCTTCACTGCCCCCTGCTGGTTAACCCCTTCACTGCCAGTGACATTTATACAGTAATCAGTGGACATTTAAATTTCTGATCGCTGTATAAATGTCATTGGTCCCAAAAAAGTGTCAAAAAAGTCCGACATAACCGGCTCAATATCGCAGTCCCGATAAAAATCGCAGATCGCCGCCATTACTAGTAAAAAAATAAATAAATAATAAAAACGCCATAAATCAATTCCCATAGTTTGGAGACGCGATAACTTTTGCGCAAACCAATCAATAAACACAAATTGCGATTTTTTTTTTACCAAAAATATGTATAAGAATATATATCGACCAAAACTGTTGAATCATTTTTATTTATTTATTTTTTTTTTTGGATATTTATTATAGCAAAAAGGAAAAAATATTGGGTTTTTTTCAAAATCATCTCTCTTTGTTTGTTTATAGCGGCGATCAGAATTGACGCAGAGGGGATCATATACCACCAAAAAAAACTCTATTTGTGGGAAAAAAATGATATCAATTTAGTTTGGGTACAACATCGCACGAACGCGCAATTCTCATTCAAAATGCGACATCGCTGAAAGCCAAAAATTGGTCTGGGCAGGAGGGGGGTTTAAGTGCCCAGTAAGGAAGTGGTTAAAATCCAAGTAAACCACTCACATTTAAAATGATCTTGTACATTGTATGTAAATGGGTAGGTTTCAGATAGGCCACAACTCCCAGCCTCACCACCTCCACACTGGTTTCAACTGTCAGTGTAGTCACCTTCCACACTCTCCCATGATCAACACATGAACCTAATTTTTTTGGGACTCCCAGCTCACCAGAACTAGTGTCTCCATTGGAAGATTTCCCATCTGTTACTTTCCTGGGGACAACCCAAAAATTGGGGTTTTCTTTTTACTTCCTCTTTCAATGTTAATGGTAAACAGGACAAATAGAGAGGGTGACTCTACTTAACAGAAGCACAGACAGCAATAAAAACTGACAGGGGCTCTAATCATGGGTGTCCGCAGAACTTTTTTCAGGGGGGGCATCATTTAAGGTCACCCATGCTCTGCCCCTTTTTGACAATGTCATTATCACATTATCATGGTCAGAGACTGCAGACATAGTACAAGAGATGGTCAGAGACTGCAGACATAGTACAAGAGATGGTCAGAGACTGCAGACATGGTACAAGAGATGGTCAGAGACTGCAGACATGGCTCAAGAGGATAAGGACCTTGTGGGGAACCCCTGATCCAATCCCTGATTCCAGGGGGGGGGCAATGGCCCCCCCTTGCCCCTACCTGCGGATGCCCATGGCTCTAATCCCTCTCCACTCTGTCCAAAACTAAAAAAAAAAAAAGTTTTGCCTTTAGTTAAATAGTCTGAAAGCCTTTTTTGGACTGGCTCTAGAGATCTAAAAGCTGTGTTTTAAAATAAGCGACCACTTATGTATAATAAATACCGCCGTAAAAATATTTATTATTAATGCAACCTTCACTTGTTTTCAAGTGCATGGATGTCCATAGTGTTCAGACAAATAATACTTGAGTACACAGAGAATGAAGGCCAATGCAGGAAAACGTCTATGCCATTTTTTTCCAGAGGCCAAATTTGTAGAGGAACAGTCATGGGAAGCAATCTGCAATATATATAGCTACTCCAGGCAATAACATAAATCAGCCAATCAACTGCTATCCAGGAAACCTTGCAACTGTGTTCAAATTTAAAACTGTACTAAATTTACCTCTGAGGACCCATTCATATTAGGTGCAGTATGATTGCTTTGGGCAGTTATTCCAGCTCAATTACACCACAAGACAAGGCAAAATGTCTGGCCTCCTACCTGACCAGTTCACACCACTGCTTTTTCTAGGTGGGTTTTATAAAATGCATCTGAGCCAGATTCAGAAGAATTTTTACAGTGGTTTTGTTGACCTCCAGCCTCATTTCACAAGTTTCTGTTCTGTGCAGCCTTACGCTGGCCACACACTGCCCAAATTTTGGCCCATTTCTGAAAATTTGCCAAAATTCAAGCCATGTTTGGCCTTGTGAACACCACCAGGCTTGACAAACTTTGATTGGGAAATCAAAAGGAGCCAGGCGGAAAAAAGTTGGGCAAACAATGACTGCAGCCAGTCAGCTGCAATCATGGTTCGGGTATTCTGACAGCTGCGGGTGTTGGCTGTTAGAATTCAGTAACCTGCAGATTCATCTACTCACGATGGGGGGAATCCATGAATTTCTCTCCTTTGGTCCAGCTTGAAGAAGTCTTTACCTGTATGGCCAGCATTTTTCTCATGCTCCAGTATGTGTAAGGATAACTGCGGTGAGCTCAGTCGAAGGGCAGGGTTCAGAAATAAAAAAAAACTCTTTGGTTGTAATTCCAAGCTTGCAAAATAAGCATGCAGTTATTCAGCAGGGAAGTCAAGGAAATGGGTGCAGGTAGGGATAAAGCTGAGATACATCAAATTCATACACGTGAATGTTCTGTTGGGGTGTAGGATTATACTGAAAACTCCATAGGTCCAAAAATATCCATGGCAGCTCCTCAATGAGACTGACGTGATCTCTGCAATATATAAAGGAAACAGTAGAGGGTGGCAATTAAGTGCAGTATATAAGAAAAGAAAATAATCAATGACAAATCACAAGATGCGTACGGATAAGAGCACATATCCTTATGCTCCTTGTGAGTTGCCATTTGCGCACTTAGTTGGCACCCTCTGCTGTGTCCTTTATACTCAGCAGGTAAGTGCCATCAACTAGAAACGTTTTACTACTCTACAAAAGTCTAATTCAGACTAAGTAAGCACACATAGTACACTCTGTATGTCTTCCATTCACCTGGATTAAAGATTACATTCAAGCCAAAGTGACAGCCTTTGTAAAGCCTGTCCACCTCCCCGCACCCCATACCACCAACCCTCTGTTACCTCTCCACCAATCCCTAGCTGCTCTTTTTTCCTTGCCGGTTACAGCAAAATACCTGGTCTGCACTATAGGCAAGCATAGGACCTCCTCCCATGATGCAGTACATATGCCCTGAAGCCAATCACTAGACCCAAGCAAGGTCACATAATGGAGGGGGTGATGTAACTGATGGTATTTTGGTGGCAGCTATGATGGAGGGAGTAGAACATGCAGACACTGTGAGAGTTTCCAGGTTCCCTGAAGCCCAGGGTGCAGTAATCTGCAAGCTTCAAAGCTTGATTTTTGTGCAGGGCCACACCTTCCTGCCTCTCAGGCTACTTTCACACTGAGGCGTTAGAAAAACGTGTGCAAAACATCAAGCGTTCTTACTGCGTTTTTGCCGAATTTTTCCAGCGTTAGCGCTATAATTAGCGCCAACGTCCAGGCGTCTTTCAAGTGCTTTTGAAGCGCTAGCATTATATAAATAGCACATCCCCCTACATTACATCCTGTTTACTTCATGGTATTTTGACCTTTTCACAACCTCTGGGCATTTTGCTGGCGCTTTTAACGCGCTTTACATTTATTTCAATGTATATGGGCGTTTTTAATGCTCTGTTTTTAGCGCTCAGAATAAGCACAAAAAATCATGCTTGCAGGACTTTTCTAAACGCGGCACCAGCGTGACGCCCCAATGTGAATAGCTACATTGGGATTAATGGGCAGCATTTTAGAAGCGTTTTGGAAGCATTATTTTTAGCACAAATACGCTAGGAAAGCGCCTCAGTGTGAAAGGGGCCTTAATGTTATAGTCAGCCTCAATTTTGCTGACTGTGCTTATAGGGCCAATTTCTGGCTCGTCAACTTGGGCCATGGCTTAGGACAGCAAGGCTATGAGGGGCGACACACAAGAACCCACATGCCCTGTCCACAGTGCACCTCAGTATTGCTCCAGCACAGGTTGTGCATTCTTGCTGCTAAACTGGTTTTCTATGTACTTGCATGTTACCAAGTTTGTTTCCATAGGAAACCTTCATTTCAAGGAGCCCGGCAGCATCCGGTTCCTGAGACACAGTGAGAGGAACTGACGGTGTTCCTCTCACTGTGTGATGTCAGAAACTGGAAGCAATGAGAATTTAGTCACTTCTGGTTTCAGTCTCATTTAAACAAGCCATTATCAGCTTGTACAAGCATCAGATTAAACCAATCCTGATTTGATCTCATGCTTTGGAGGGCAGAGGAGAGATCTAATAGACACCAGATCATTCCATAAGGAGGACCTGTCCCTGCCCATGCTATCACAGGAGATGTTGTTCATCTCCTGTGATAGCAATAAAAGTGATAGAAAAAAAGTTACAATGTAAAAAAAAAAAAAAAATTCAAATAAAATAATAAAACGCATGCGTCGGTCTCACACTCGTATGTAAATGGTGATCGCATCACACATGTGATGTATCGTTGAACTCGATATAGTGCAACAATTCTAATTTAAATTTTAATACTGTAGTTTGGTGCCGTTCCACGAGCATGTGCAGCTTTGAAGGGTAACATGCTTGGTATCTATTTACTCTGCGTAACATCATCTTTTATATTTTACAAAACAATTGGGTATTGTATTGTGTTTTTGTGTATTAAAACTCACTAATCTGTATTTTTTCCCAAAAAATTGTGTTTTGAAAAATGGCTGCGCAAATACCATGTGACAAAAAATTGCAACACCCACCATTTTATTCTCTAGGACAGGGGTAGGCAACCTTAAAGAGGTGGAGATCTACCTGAACAATATGGGAAAAGTCAAAGATCACCGGGCACAGTGTCGCCTCCTCACACTGGATTTAAACCTCTAATTGGCGTACTACCGTGTAGCAATCGCATGCATTGCACGGCAATCATGGTTTAAATCAGGTGGTGAGGAGGCAATATATCGCCTCTTCAGCACCTGTCAAACACACTCTGGATGCTTTTCAGAGAAGCAACAGTGCCTGCTGCATTTGTGAATGAACCCTTACTGTTCTGAGCCCCCTATAAGACTGCTTTCACACTGATGTACTGTGGTTTACCCACACTGCAGGTGCAGCGCAGTGCATCTGCAACTTTCCTGGGTTAGCTGCGCTTTGCCATAGACTTCCTTTATATCCTGTAGTCGTGGTGCACTTTTTGAAGGTGCACCAAAACTCTAGCATTCAGGAGCTTTGCTGCGCTTTCAAAAAGTGCCCCAATCCTGCAGGTTTTAACAGAAGTCTATGGCTAAGTGCAGCAAACCCGCAGTTATGCGGATAAGAGATGGAGTGCATTTGGTATCATCACTCCCCATGGGACAGGAGCCAGCACTACAGAGGAGGCATCGTCTTATGCGACTCTTGCTGCCTACTACAGTTACAACTTTACAAGTAGTCCCTCTGCATTGCACTCTTTGATGCTCTGGAATGGCAGTTGAGCAAAATCAGACCACGATCTGGTTGCTGACCCCCGCTCTAGGACCTCTGGTTAAAAAAATATATCATGTTTGACAGTTTTACTAAGAAAAAAGAATGTAGATTTTTCCATATATGTGACAAATGTCTTAGGCTACTTTCACCTTGGGGAGGGTGGGCGGTAGCGGTAAAGCGGCGCTAGTTTCAGTGGTAATTTTCTGATATGCAGACGGGAGAATGGCGCTTTTAACCCCCCACAAGGGGTTAAAAAGTGCCGGCACGCTGCACTTCCGAGGTGGTGTGCAGCTGCTTCAGAAGCGCTTGCCATTGATTTCAATGGCAGGGGAGGTGGAGGAACGGCTCACCGCACCGTCCTAAAGATGCCGCTTGCAGGACTTTTTGTAAAGTGTACGGCCCCAGTGTGAAAGCACTCAGGCTTTCACACTGGGGTGGGGTTTTTCAACAGCTATAAGGGCGTTATTTTTAGTCCAAAAGCGCCTGAAAAATGCCCCAGTGTGAAAGTAGCCTTAAGCCTCATACACATGAGCCGATGGTTGGTCAACCGAACATCCAACTTTTTCCCAAATTGGGCGATGGCAGTTTGGTCTAGGGCAGTGTTCCCCAACCCTGTCCTCAAGGCCCACCAACAGGTCATGTTTTCAGGATTTCCATTATTTTGCACAGGTGATTTGATCAGTTTCACTGCCTTAGTAATTACCACAGCTGATTCATCTGAGGGAAATCCTGAAAACATGACCTGTTGGTGGGCCTTGAGGACTGGGTTGGGAAACACTGGTCTAGGGTACTAACTTGAAGCAAGTAATCGGCCAACAAAGCCAAACGTAGTGACGTGCTCCGAGCGTATAACGAGGAAATTCAGGTGAATGCGATTTATGAATTGTTTGTTGTCCATCTTCTGTGCACACAAGTCAACAATCAGTCAACTCCTTGTTGGCCAACACAAGTTTTCTAGTCTCCTTGTCCAACTTCTGTTGGACAACGATTGGAAATCGGCTTTAGACTCGTGCGTACACATGATCGGATTTTCGGCCAACAGGCTATTGGACAACCGTTGTTGACCGATAATTGGGCCGTGTGTACGGGCCTTTAGAGTTGAAGTGATTAAAGTGGTCGAAATCCCTGCAGGTTGCTATATGTGGTCAGCATCGAAATCTGGCAACCATTTTCAGCAATTAAAGCATTTTGATTGTGGCTTACGGTCAACCGAATTGCCTTATGTCACAATTCCAGACCAACATGGCCAGACTTGCGGATTTGCAGTCGGCTCTACAAAGCTGTGATTTTTTTTTTTTCTGTAACAAAATAAGGCTAAACCTCTGCGCCATTGAGGGGGTGAGAAATTAAAATAATAATACAGCAGGGCAGGATAAAATCCGTGTAGCGACAGATCTCAGACAATCGCTTAATCCCCAGTTGCTTCTGCTTCAAAGTCTTATCGCAGGTACAAGGTCGGACCTTCTCGGTTTTGTGATGCTGTATTCCCAGTCTGTCTTTTATCTCCAGGCCAGCTTCCTTTATTCACTTATCTCTCCCTCCACCTTTTTTTGACTTTCTCATTCCTCTAGTTGATTTTCATCAACTGCCTTTTTTTCCCTTGTTTTGTTTTTTGTTCTCAGACAAGCTAAAGATTTAATACCCCAAAAAAAAATTTGCATAGGCCTTGGTATATCTAACCCTCCCGGGTGAGTTATGGTGCTCATGGACTATTGCCAAGGGAAAGCAGCAAGCACCAATACACCAAATCTATACCTTGTTGATTCGTATTTGCTTTTCTAGCTATCGGAGGGATTTAGAGCATTAATACAATCACAAAACAATGGAGGATTTACTTGCAGTTGAAGCATGGCTCAATTTAAAAGATAAAGATTGTTTTCAGTATAAACGTAGTTTAATAACTGTAATCTTTATGAAATAGAAGAACTGAAACAGCTGAAGTATGCAGTTGAAATGCACAGGTGAACTGTGCTTCTGTTTAGTGAGCTTTTGATCCAGGTACCCCTGCCAGAGAGCTTAGATTGGTTGATGACCTCATTTTTTTTCACTGTAGTTAAAGTTGGAATTTGAAACAAAATTGTTTTTAACCACTTCGGCCCCGGAAGGATTTACCCCCTTCCTGACCAGAGCACTTTTTGCAATTCGGCTCTGCATCACTTCAACTGACAGCGCAGTTGTGCGATTCTTTTGGTGGTATTTGATCACCTCTGCGTTTTTTATTTTTTGCGCTATAAACAAAAAAACACTGATAATTTTGAAAAATATATATATTTTTTACTTTTTGCTATAATACAGATCCAAAAAAAAAAATAAAATAAAAAAACAAATGTATTTATTCATTTTGGCCGATATATATTCTTCTACATATTTGTGGTAAAAAAAAACGAAATAGGCATGTATTTATTGGTTTGCGCAAAAGTTGCCGCGTTTATAAACTGTGAGAATTCATTTATGGCGTTTTTACTATTTTTTTTGATGAGTAATGGCAGCGATCTGCAATTTTTATTGGGACTGTGATATTGCGGCGGACATGTCAGACATTTTTGACACTTTTTTTTGGGACCGTTGACATTTATACAGCGATCAGAGCTAAAAATAGCCACTGAATACTGGCAGGGAAGGGGTTAACCTGTAGGGTGCAATCAAGGGGTTAACTGTGTTCCCTAGGCGTGTTCTAACTGCGGCAGGGGCATAAGAGATCTAACTGATCCCAAAGACAGGGATCAGTAGATCACAGACATGTCCCCTGACAGAGCGGGGAACCACTGTGTTTACATCGGTGGTTCCTCGCTTTTCTTCTGTATCAGTCGATCGCTGGTTGCGTGCGGCGGGCACCAGAGCACGCCGCCAGCAGCACACTCCCGTCCACTAGCTGCGCCTGAGCGAATCGCCGTTTATAAACAGCGATTTATGTTACGCTGCCACTCTGCAGCAGTAAAGGTTTTGAATCTAACAGGGTAGGCACACGATGGGGAGAGATTTACTAAAACTGGAACACTCTGAATCTGATGCAGCTGAGCATGGTAGCCAATCAGCTTCTAGCTTGTTCAAATAAGCTTTGACAATAAAACCTGGAAGCTGATTGGTTTCTATGCAGAGCTGCACCAGATTTTGCACTCTCCAGATTTAGTAAATCCCCTTCAACGTCTTTTAAGATTCAGCAAGGATCATCTCTGCAGTAGGGACACAGGTAGCATTTTGTTTTCTTTTTTTTTACTGTGTAGAAGGATTAAAATCATTGCCGCCTTTTTATTGTTGCCAGGAGTTTCATCTGGACAGGAAGGGTCACTCTGCTGGAGATCCACTTTAACCACTTCAGTTCTGGAAAGCTTACTCCCCTTTATGACCAGGCCATTTATTGCAGTCCGGCACTGCATTACTTCAACTGACAATTGCGCGGTCGTGCGACACTGTACCTGAATAAAATGTATGTCCTTTTTTCCCCACAAATAGAGCTTTCTTTTGGTGTTATTCGATCACCTCTGCAATTATTTTTTGCGCTATAAACAAAAAGACTGTCAATTTTGAAAAAGAAAAACAACTTTCTGCTATAAAACACATCCAATAAAAAAATGTAAAAAATCTAATTTCTTCATCAATTTTGGCCAATATGCATTCTGCTACATATTATTGGTAAAAAAAATCCCAATAAGCGTGTATTGATTGGTTTGTGCAAAAGTTATAACATCTACAAACTATGGGATATATTTATGGAATTCTTATTTATTTATTTTATTTACTAGTAATGGCGGCGATTAGGGACTTATATTGGAAGTGCGACATTGCAGTGGACAAATTGGATACTAAGTGACACTTTTGACATTTTTTTGGGAACCAGTGACACTAATACAGTGATCAGTGGTAAAAATATGCACTGTCACTGTACTAATGAGACGGGCTAGGAAGGGGTTAACATCAGGGGCAATCAAAGAGTTAAATATATGCCTAGGTTGTGCTTACTCACTATGTGGCAGGTTCTTGTACTGTGGGAAGGCAGAGATCCGTGTCCCTGCTTTGCAGAAACACAGGATCACTACCTCCCCTACTGACAGAATGGCAGTCTGCCTTGTTTACATAGGCAGACCGCCGTTCTGCTTCTGTCCCGAAGGATTGGCGGGTCCCGGCAAGCATTGAGTCTACCGGGCTTGCTGATTGGCTTCCTCTGTGTCCAATCACAGCGAGTTGCCAGCGGCGCGCGTTAAAGCCCCGTAACCGAAAGTACAGGATCACGTACAGGTACGTAATCCTGCCCAGTACAGCCGCCTTGCTGCCGTATATATACAGTATACAGTCGGTAAGCAGTTATGGGACGGACAGCTGCCGGAGCGATTTACCTCTCTGGTCCATTCCCGATTGCAGTAGGGGTAGTGTGGAGCAAAAGTTAGCGCATCATACACGGCTTTACAATCTCTTTAAATATTACAAACATTCAAAAACAATACCGCGCTTCTGGAATTTAGCATATGAGGCAGCTGCAACAAAAATATATAGTGCGATATTCCACCAAGTAAACACATTTAAAACGAAAAATTTGTTGCGCTAAACCTCAGTACTGAATAACATCGTGCATATACCTATATGAATGAGCATATGAATGTTTACGTGACATAAACATATTAATAGTGCAAAAAAAGTTACATACTGTTGTGAAAAAACAATAAAAAATGGTGAACAACAATAAATATACAAAAAATATATATATATGATATAGTCCCAAAACATGTGAAAAGGTCAACCGTGATTAGGAGTATAGGCAAAAGATTGATATGTCAAAAGTCCTTATAGAGTCCAAACAAATATATAAGGTCACTCCTATTTCCACCACCATAGATCATGCAGGCACCTCCGGTGACAGGAAAGGGGTAAAAATAAACCCTTACCAGAAGAGAAGACCCGCTATCGCTAGCAAGGGTCAAGCCTCACATGCAGATATAGCCCTCTGCAGGGACCAGATGGTAGCAGCTCAATCCT
>BLSH010214078.1:273881-304884 GCA_018402905.1 Glandirana rugosa | reverse complement strand
GTAAGTATTTTAGGTATGACATCGAAAGTAGTTACTTTTCGTGAAACACTTACCTCACGACTACTTGCTTACTTTCCAGGTGGGTAACTGTACCTTTTACAACGTGTTTGTCCCCTTGGATGGGTATACACCTGATCATTATATGTACGTTTTTTTTTTTTTTTTTTATTCTGTTACGACGGAAATTACTATTATTATGTAACTACACAAATACACAATTTCTTATAGTCGACTTTGTTTAAACCTAGACTTGGTTCTGTTTGACGAGGAAAAAAAGTTCCTCGAACACAGATTACCGAGCATGTGTGCCCTGCTGCTAGCACGCATGCTGGCACAACTGTTGTATGTACGACCGTCGTGTGCATGTCAGTAGGCTACATACGACCGTCAACGTACGATTCAACACGGTCGTACGCACGATCGTCGTCCCGTGTGTACGAGCCATTAGACACAAGCTCCTTGAAAAAAAGGAGCAGTTTGTCTTGGTTCAGATCCAAATTTGTTTCAGCTGATATTCTTTAACACATAAACACATCAATGTATTATTATCATTAAAGGCAGCATTGTCTTATTTTTTTTTTTTTTTTTTGCATGTATATTACTAGTCCACATATGGGTAGGTTCCCCTGTTTGTGCAACATTTTCCATGTCAATGGGTGGACCTTTCATTCGTTCATCAGCACTCCATTCACAAAGTGCTTTTCATTGATGAAAGCTACAGTATGGATTTTATGAATGTAGGAGGCAGGAGGAGGGGTGGGCATAGTCATACTCTTCATAATTGCCTGCGACTGTTACCTTGGTTCTCGTTAGCACCAGGAAGATTACAGCTGTGGGATATGGGGGGTGGGAAGAGGACAGAGGATTTCAACTATGGCCGCCAACACTGGAGACCCATCAGATTAAATGTAAGTACTGTCCCTTTTTTATTGATTTTTTTTACCAAAAAGATTTACCTGAATTTAAGCTTTAATGCACAATTTCGACCCACCAGGCCTTCTCATGTGGCCCTCACACCCACTTCTGCAGCCGGAATGTGGTGGAACTCCATTCTACTACCTCCGACTCTCACCCTCCGCTCCGTCCCCCTGCTGTCACTTGGAAAAACAAAGACCTTTTGTGTTTACAAGAGACATTGTTGCTCAGTGAGAGAGAGAAGCTTTAAGTTCGGGTTGAGGTTACACACTCTGCACTGTGTACACAACACACCCCTGATCCTGTGCACTCTGTATGTAGCACATCCCTAAACTCTGCATTCTGTACATATCGCATCCCTGAACTCTGCACTCTGTACGTAACGCACTCCTGAACTCTGCACTCTGTACGTAACTCACTCCTGAACTCTGCACTCTGTGGTGCACCACAGATACAAACGCCCCTTTGGGGGCAACCATACTGCTGATGTTGCCCGTGATGAAATTGAGTTTTACCCCCCTGCTTTAATGTAATTTTTTTTTACATTTTACAGTTTTTTAATGTATACAAGTACTTCTCTCCTCCCCATTCTTCTGGTTCCCATTGCACTGGTCGCACTTTTGTGATTCAGAGTGGCTTCTTTCCCTTGTATGGTTTTATGGAGCCACCCTTTTGTGTGTGCTCTCGGGATCTGAATATAGAGTGATGTGATCATGCTGTCTGCGCTGACGTTCACAGGTAGCTCAATAGGAGACACATACAAGACATGCCTTCAGCTTCTTCCATATGAGACACACACAAGGCATGCCTTCAGCTCCTTCAATAAGAGACACACACAAGACATGCCTTCAGCTCAGTGGCGTAACTAGAACCTTCAGGGCCCCGGTGCAAGAAATTAGGAAGGGCCCCCCTGACCCCTGGCCAGGCCCTTCCCACTGATCCTGGGGCCCTTTACTCCCATCGCGGGTCCCTTTTATTACGGTACCGCAGCGGGACCCTTTCACAAGTTCTGCAGCAGGCCCCCTTTCTGCCATCTTCGGCCCTCCCTATGGTAGGGAAATGCCAGGGCCTGGTCCCAATTGCAACCTTTGCTATCCTGATAGTTCCCTCACTCGTGTCAGTAGTTTTTACTTTTTATTTTAATCTTATTATTTTTTTACCATTTCATTTTATTTCTTATTACAATTTTTGTAAAAACAATTTATTATGCTTCAGTTATGAATGAACCATGTGGTACCAATCACTGACTCTGTCCATTCAAAAAAGGAAGGAGCCGGTAAATGAAAAAATGTACCAACCCGTTCTCATCTCTCCATCATGACATATCTTCTACAGCAGCTGGCAGGAGAGCAGAGGGGGGAAGACAGCAGCTCTGTAGGTGGCACAGGGACCCTGGGAACAGCAGAAGACAAGTAAACTGGATAGGAGAGGCGGCCGGGGCAGCATATAGAGGAAAATGGAGGAGAATGGTTCCTCAAAATGCCCCCCCCCCCATCCCTCCTGTCCAGGTGTACAAGTGAGTTACACGGGCCCCCTGGAGCATCGGGCCCAGTTGCAATTGCAACCCCTGCAACCCCTATTGTTATGTCTCTGCTTCAGCTCCTTTTACAGGAGACACACACAAGACAGGCTTTCGGCTCCTTTGATAGGAGACACACAAGGCATGCCTTCGGCTCCTTCCATCGGAGACACACACATGCCAAGACATGCCTTCAGCTCCTTCGATAGGAGACACACACAAGACATGCCTTCAGCTCCTTCCATAGGAGACACACACAAGACATGCCTTCAGCTCCTTCCATAGGAGACACACACAAGACATGCCTTCAGCTCCTTCCATAGGAGACACACACAAGACATTCCTTCAGCTCCTTCCATAGGAGACACACACAAGACATGCCTTAAGCTCCTTCAATTAGAGACGCACACAAGGCATGCCTTCAGCTCCTTCCATAGGAGACACACACAGGACATGCCTTCAGCTCCTTCCATAGGAGACACACACAGGACATGCCTTCAGCTCCTTCCATAGGAGACACACACAAGACATGCCTTCAGCTCCTTCCATAGGAGACACACACAAGACATTCCTTCAGCTCCTTCCATAGGAGACACACACAAGACATGCCTTCAGCTCCTTCAATTAGAGACGCACACAAGGCATGCCTTCAGCTCCTTCCCTAGGAGACACACACAGGACATGCCTTCAGCTCCTTCCATAGGAGACACACACAAGACATGCCTTCAGCTCCTTCAATTAGAGACGCACACAAGGCATGCCTTCAGCTCCTCTTATAAGAGACACACAAGACAGGCTGTAGGCTCCTTTGATAGGAGATACGCACAAGACATGCCTTCAGATCCTTCGATAGGAGACACACACAAGACATGCCTTCGGCTCCTTCCATAGGAGACACACACAAGACATGCCTTCAGCTCCTTCCATAGGAGACACACACAAGACATGCCTTCAGCTCCTTCCATAGGAGACACACACAAGAAATGCCTTCAGCTCCTTCCATAGGAGACACACACAAGACATGCTTTCGGCTCCTTCCATAGGAGACACACACAAGACATGCCTTCAGCTCCTTCCATAGGAGACACACACAGGAGATGCCTTCAGCTCCTTCCATAGGAGACACACACAAGACATGCCTTCAGCTCCTTCCATAGGAAACACACACAAGACATGCCTTCAGCTCCTTCCATAGGAGACACACACAGGAGATGCCTTCAGCTCCTTCCATAGGAGACACACACAAGACATGCCTTCAGCTCCTTCCATAGGAAACACACACAAGACATGCCTTCAGCTACTTACATAGGAGACACACACAGGACATGCCTTCAGCTCCTTCGATAGGAGACACACACAAGACATGCCTTCAGCTCCTTCCATAGGAGACACACACAGGACATGCCTTCAGCTCCTTCCATAGGAGACACACACAAGACATGCCTTCAGCTCCTTCCATAGGAAACACACACAAGACATGCCTTCAGCTACTTCCATAGGAGACACACACAGGACATGCCTTCAGTTTCTTCAATAGGAGACACACACAAGACATGCCTTCGGCTCCTTCCATAGGAGACAAACACAAGACATGCCTTCAGCTCCTTCCATAGGAGACACACACAGGACATTCCTTCAGCTCCTTCCATAGGAGACACACATAGGACATGCCTTCGGCTCCTTCCATAGGAGACACACACAAGACATGCCTTCAGCTACTTCCATAGGAGACACACACAAGACATGCCTTCAGCTCCTTCCATAGGAGACACACACAGGACATGCCTTCAGCTCCTTCCATAGGAGACACACACAGGACATGCCTTCAGCTCCTTCGATAGGAGACACACACAAGACATGCCTTCAGCTCCTTCCATATGAGAAACACACAAGACATGCCTTTAGCTCCTTCGATAGGAGACACACACAAGACATGCCTTCGGCTCCTTCCATAGGAGACACACACAGGACATACTTTCAGCTTCTTCGATAAAAGACACAAACAAGAAATGCTTTTGGCTCCTTTCATAGGAGACACACAAGACATGCTTTCTTCTTCTCCTCCTTTGAGACAGTAATTGACAAGCAGCTTCCAAACCACTACCTCTGGTACCAGTGTCAATCACATCCCATGGGAGAAGAGCAGAGGGGGGGAGTCTTTTGTATAAAGTCCTGGCTGTCTGTGCATGTAGGGGCAGACAGCGTAATCAGGTCAACCATCCATTTTTGTACAAATTAGGGCGCAATGCGCAATATCTTAAAGAATTATGGGTCATGTAGTCCCAAGAGTTGTACTTGCTATTGCCAAAAGTGTGCACTTCCCCAGCTGGAAACTCAGGGAAGCAGCATCCAGGAACCTACCGGGTAAGATTCAGATCTACAAAAAAGTTTGTTTGTTGTGGGAAGGGATCCATTACTCTGTTATGTAATGCTAATTTATATAGATGTATTTCTTATAAATTAAAAAAAAGGTGGAGCTTTAGTACTACTTTAAGTGCTTCTCTATATCTCTGGCAGTGCTGGGAGTCAACTGGGGATTGTTACTTTGTTACTTGGTAAGTACACATGCCTGGGGTATGGAGGGGATACGTACAGGCACTGTCACCTTGCCCTGAACTGGTAAGTACCTTTGGGTCACACTACAATCTATTCAGTTTATGTGCAATATGGTAAGTCCTCACACTAAAGGTTTTAGTAAATCTTAAGTAAATTGTGCAATCCAATTACCAGTTTTAGGGTTAGGATTAGTTTTTACAGGTACTGTTAAATTTAAAGCCCAACCCTGGGGCACCTGAAAATTCTGCCTTGTAGTGGGGCTGCTTGTTTAGGTCTAAGCCCTAGTTCACATTGATGTTACTTTGAAATCGCTGCTACTTCACTTGAAGTAGCGCTATTTCAAAGTAGCAAGGTCAGCGTGATTTCAGGTGCTACTTGATAGACATTTGTGTGGCTTCATCACAGATGTCTACTGAAATCGGCAAAAGTAGTGCAGGAACTACTTTTGCAAATCGGTGCGGCGCTGAAAAATCACTGTCGCATCGATTGGAACAGTGCCATTGCTGCTAATAACCTGCGACTTGTCATGCGATTTGATCTCTCAAATTGCATGACAAATCGCTCCAATGTGAACCTAGGCTTGGAGACATAGAAAAAAAAAACATTTATTTCCAATCCTCTACTCCTCCATGCAGCTAGACCGTTTCCTACAGCGTCTTCACATCAAGGCCAGTTCTCACCACATGCAGTCCAGTGCACTTTTTTCTGCATGAAATATGCATGGAAAGTAGGTTATATGGTTTCCAACAAAAGCAAGAGAGAGCAGCACCAATCTAAGTGCAGTATAGGATTAAAATAGTCATGCTTTAATATAAGGTGCACTCACAGGATAGCAGGATAAAAACAGAATTAAGATCATCCACGTCTTGTGGTTCCATCCAGGTGGAGAGCTGGGGTCTGTGGCATCTCACGTTGCCAGCAGTGCTAGTGGCGTCCAGGGCTCCGGGGCAGCATCACCAGAGGGACAGAGAGCCAGCGGTGGGTGTGGTTGCAGCGGCACACATTCAGAGCATGCACTCTCCTTCTTTAGGCCTCACTGTGTAGGATGCAAGTGCACTGCAAATAAACCTGTGTATGCCATAAACGGGGGGCAGTCCACTGAATCAACCATAGATGTCCTTCATGATTCAGTCCACAGGTGCAATAAGGGGATAAAGGAAGTCTATAATACTGAAGCACTAGGGCAGGCTCTTCCAAAGAGTAGAGTTAACTCTGTAGCTGATGGGATAACAATGAAAACAGGAGAAGAGCCTCGGAGTGCAGTATTTCATGGGATAAAGACGAGCCAAATGACAAGGGAACACTCACATGTATGTAACAGAAAACATGCATTCAAAGCTCCTGTGGGCTCTTCAGAGTGATGTCCTGGTGAAAGCGCTGTAAGATGTATCTGTCCTGCTGAGATCCAGTCACAGTAAAGCAGGGGGAGATACTGGTTGTCTCCAGGCTTCTCCCGGGTGTTGGGTGGTGTAGAACAGCATGGAACGCAGTGCTGGAAGCCACGTGTGACGTCACCAGGGAGCAGGGGGCCAATGAGCACAACGCGTTTCAGAGCATACGCAGGGCCCCTAAGCCATCCCACCCCACCTTCATAAGACCCCTACATGAACAGTTTTCAGACTTACTGATCTTACAATTCCCAACAGACAACGCAGCAAATTAATATGAAATTCAGTATTTTTGCTCAGAACATTTTTCCATCATTTGTCTCTTACATCTAAAACGCAGCCAGTTCTCATTCCTCCTGATCCGTCTAATTCTAATGTTGCTGGGTAATTATCATTCTTTCTCATTATCTCTTTTTAAACTAATTATACTGCCATCGTTAGCCAAACAAAGCATCAAAAGATAGGGAGCCTGAATGAGCGGTCTTCCTGAATATTCATAAGTTTACAAACAGTGTTATCATAAGAGGTTACATAAAGATCAGGAAGAAATATTTCTACTAAGCGTCTTGGTTATGATGGAGACATTAGACATGGGATTATTAAATAATTATTTAATTGCACGTGTTAATTAGTGGTAAACATGTCAAGCTCATTTGAAATATTTTGTTTGCAAAAAAAAAAAAAACGCGGTTATGTATCCGCAGCAATGCTCGACGTGTCGTATTGGACCTGAGAAAGAGCAACTTATTTCTAGTGGTGATCATGACGTTGAAGTCTGTTATAATTATTCTATGGCAATTCTGTATCAAAGGGAATGCGCGTACCAAAAAATAAAAACCTGCTGCTGCCACCTAGGAGTGGCGGTTCACAATCTTCCCTGATGAGAGCCACCTGTTTAACGTACGTTGGCTAATAATTTCCTCTACTCACTTTATAATGGCACTCTGTGAGCTAATTATATGCAGCAGGGATGCTCTTCAATCCTTTCAATGGATGTAGATGGCAGAACAAGTGCCTTAGTGCTGAAACCGAGAATACTAGTTTAGAATTTAAAGAGACCATGTCGCTTTGACCACCCCGGACACAGGACAAGTGCTCTTGCAATAAAAAACCCACCAGCCACTGATACTTCTCCTTGCTGCTTCACAGATCCATTCCTCCATTGTAACTGGGAGTCTTAACCCTTCACAAGCTCCATGTCAGATGGTGTTGGAGTTTACATAGGGTTAAAGTCTTCCTGCTCTTTAGCAATTGGCTGCTCTTATTCTATGAAATGGTCACATGCCCCCCATAACCAGAAGCTCCAGAAGAGTTTGTGAAGATATATGTGCTTGTAATTTCTGTTAAATATATTATTGACGCTATCATAACTAATGTGCAATTCCATCATATATGTTATTAAATTTTAAGGCTTTTAGCGGTCGGTCCATCGCAAACGGACAGCAAGCTTAGCTTATTTTCATTTTTAAAATGTATGTCCAGTTGAGAAACATTAAATACATCTCTGTAATACATGAACCATTCACCATGTTTTATGCCTTTAAAAATGCTGCCAGCACAACCCGTTGATCTGCCAAAAATTCAGTGTGCTCCTAACTTTCTGTTTGAGGTGACAACACCGTGCCTTTGCTGGACTGAAATCATAACTAGTGTTGTCAGCCCTGCTTGCTAGACTACAGAAATCCCTCAGCCCTCTCTGTCACTTTAATTTCCAGAAAAAAAATGCTGCTGCCCTTATTCCCAAGACCCTGCCCACACACAGTGAATAGGATAGGGCTGCAGCAGGCCCTACTAAAATTATACAAGGCTGGCGGCCACAGAGAGTAATAAACACTGGGATAGCCTCTAGAATTTAGATGGATTCAGTAAGGTTTGGGTTATATTTGGATAATGCCTGGACATAGCCTTTAAGTAATTGATTCTAATTGCTATTTAAGCAGTGAGCTACGCATTTCAGCCTAGATGGCTCTTTGTCAGTCCATGGACTCAAGCCATGCTTATAAGCATTCCTAGGTCAAACTGGTCATATTAGCTTTCACCATGCCTTTGGGACTGTCATGAGGTATCTTCTCTGTTCATTGCCTCCAAACGACATATTACATCTTTTGAGTGGTTTCTCACTATTAGAAAGAATGGGAGCTTTTCTCCTAGGAACTCCCATACAAAATGCCTTCCATACATTTAAAGGGATACTAAAGTCTCATTTTTTTTTAAGTTAAAAATAACAAACATGTTATACTTACCTGCTCTGTCCAGTAGTTTTGCACAGAGCAAACTGGATCCTTCTCTTCTCGGGTCCCTCCTCGGTGCTCCTGATTCCTCCCTCCTGTTGAGTGCCCCCACAGCAAGCAGCTTGCTGTGGGGGCACCCAAGCCAAGCTGTAGCTCCGTGTGTCCATTCAGACATAGGGCTGCGGACCGGCCCCATCCCTTTCTCTCCTCATTGGCTGACATTGATTGACAGCAGCGGGAGCCAATGGCGATACGCTGCTGTCCCAGCCAATGAGGAGGGGAGTCCCAGGCAGCTGAAACACTCCTATAACATCGCTGGATAGAGAGGGGGCTCAGGTAAGTATTAGGGGAGCTGAGAGGAACTGCTCTGTGTGCAGAGGCTTTTTACCTTAATGCATAGAATGCATTACAATAAAAAAAAAATGTTCTGCCTTTACAATCACTGTAAGCTCAAGAGAAGAAAGTAAAAACAAACCAGTGCTCATATCTCTTATAAGGGGCTGGCTGCACCCCTGCAACCAAAGTGGTGTGTTCAAATGATAGGACAAATTCTTGATTGTAGATATAAATATTTTTTTTTGCATAAAAGTAACAAAGCTAACTTGTTACCCAAAACTAACAGAGCCAACACATTTCTGAAAATCTTTAGTACCCCAAATTAACAGAGCCAACATGTTTCAGAAGAGCTTTAGTACCCTAAAATACCAGCCAACATGTTTTTGAAGATATATATACCAATCAATCCCCGTGTTAAGCTATACCATAAAGCCGCAGCTGCTGCTAAACATAATGCTCCATAGTGTTTGCGAATATCAAAATTAGAATAAACCAGCTCTACAGTGAATATCCCTACTGAACCAATACAACATGATTTGTAATAAAGTCCAATAAACTCAATATGTAAGTTCAGTCCAACACACTCTATATATTAGTTTCAGTCCCCAATAAAATCCTAGATTTTCTTCTGGTGTAATCCATCAACACAGATCAATATTCCTTGAAGAGGTAAAGGAGGCTTATTGGAATTTATTGACCCCTTTTTTGAGAATTCTGTATTCATCAAATTGAATATACTGGGAGACTTTTCTTTCCACATATAAACAATGGTAGATCAGAGGTAAAGAGAGGGAGTGGTTGAACCTCTTCTCTTAGTGTATAAGGGGCACACCTTGGGAATGTGCCACATACAGAAGTATTACTGAGAGAGGGTGTTCTGACTTCCTTAATTAAAAGGGGTCAATGAGTTCCCGTAAGCCTCCTTCACCTATTCAAGGAATATTGATCTGTGGTGATGTATTACACAAGAAGAAAATATAGAATTTTATTGAGGACTGAAACTAATATATAGAGTGTGTTGGACTGAATTGACATATTGATTTTATTGAACTCTATTACAAATCACATTGTTTAGTACGGATGCTCACTGTAGCACTGGTTTGTTCTAATTTTGATGTTTTAGAAGATCTCTAGCACCCAAAAGAAACAGAGCGAACAAGTTTTAGAAGACCATAAGGCTTCATGCACACTAGCTTAAAAAATGCTCTTAGCAGCAGCTTTTGGGCATTTTTTTTCTGCTTCTTAAAGCACATAGTGTTATCCTATCGCTGGATGATTGCAATTGGTCAAAGCAGTGGAAACTGCAGTTCATTGTTTCTAAATGTAAGATATTGCACCTAGGGAAAAAGTATCCCTTGACAGAGTACAAAATTGGGGGTACAGTAATGACCAGCACTACAGAAGAAGAAATATTTGGGGTACTTAATGAGCAGGCAGTGAGGAAAGCGAATACAATTCTAGGATGTATCACTAGAGGGATCAACAGGGGGAAGGAGGTCCTGATACCCCATATAGATCTGTACCTATCACTAGAGAGATCACCAGCAGGAGAAAGGAGGTTCTGATTCCCCTATATAGATCTTTAGTTATCACTAGAGAGATCACCAGCAGGAGAAAGGAGGTTCTGATTCCCCTATATAGCTCTTTAGTTATCAGTAGAGGAATCACCAGCAGGAGGAAGGAGGTTCTGATTCCCCTATATAGCTCTTTAGTTATCAGTAGAGGGATCACCAGCAGGAGGAAGGAGGTTCTGATTCTCCTATATAGGTCTTTAGTTATCAGTAGAGGAATCACCAGCAGGGGGAAGGAGGTTCTGATTCCCATAT
Organism: Glandirana rugosa; assembly: GCA_018402905.1. Taxonomy (NCBI): domain Eukaryota; kingdom Metazoa; phylum Chordata; class Amphibia; order Anura; family Ranidae; genus Glandirana; species Glandirana rugosa. The sequence goes on along the minus strand of BLSH010214078.1, from coordinate 294,113 downwards.
ATAGATCTTTAGTTATCACTAGAGAGATCACCAGCAGGAGAAAGGAGGTTCTGATTCCCCTATATAGCTCTTTAGTTATCAGTAGAGGAATCACCAGCAGGAGGAAGGAGGTTCTGATTCCCCTATATAGCTCTTTAGTTATCAGTAGAGGGATCACCAGCAGGAGGAAGGAGGTTCTGATTCTCCTATATAGGTCTTTAGTTATCACTAGAGGAATCACCAGCTGAGGGAAGGAGGTTCTGATTCCCTATATAGATCTTTAGTTATCAGTAGAGGGATCCCCAGCAGGAGGAAGGAGGTTCTGATTCCCCCAAAATAGATCTTTAGTGAGACTTAATTTAGAATACTGTGTCCAGTTTTGGAGACTTCACTTACAAATATGTATTGTTAAAATAGAAAGAGTCCAGAGATGGGTAACAAAAATGGTGAAAGGCCTGGGGGATAAAACATAGCGAGAGCGACTTCAGGAACTTAATATGTACAGTCTGGAAGAAAGAAGGGAAAGGGGAGATGTGATTGAAACCCTTAAAAACACCAAGGAGGTGGATAGGGTTCAGGAGGGCAGTTTTTTTAATACAAAACCAAAATCAAGAACACGGGGACATGACCTCAATCTAACTGGAGGAAAGTTCAAAACTAATCTTAGAAAGTATTATTTTACTGAAAGGGTAGTTGATGCTTGAAAAAGACTTACAGCAGATGTTAATCAAAGGAAGCAAATGTAAAGGAGCGCTCAAGAATGCAATAATTAAGAAGTAAACCACTTTGATAAGGGTACAGATGCTAGAAAAAAGCCAACGCGTTTCGGGGGACTGAGAACCCCCCCCTTCTTCAGGGCTGCTGTTTGAATAAAGATCATGTCTGTCTGGGATCTGAGTGTCATGAATGTCCGACCGTCAGGTATTGTTTGAGAGGCAGCAGATGTAGTAAGACAGTCAATAGTAAATGGCCTCAAACATGCTTGGGACAAACATAGATCTATAATCAGACAAAAAAAGTTAACGAAAAACAAACCAAAACGGGCAGACTCGAGTGACTGCTCAGCCTTCTTTTTGCCATTACTTTTCCATGTTTCTATGAAACTAAACATATTGGTTGGTTGGTTTAACAGGTTCCCGACCGCGCGCCGTCTTTTCACGGCGGCAGTCGGGGAGCCCTGCGCGAATCGCCGTAAATAAGCGGCGATTCGCATTTGGCCACCAGGGGGCGCGCGCGCGCCGGCGGCGCGCGTCCGCCGCACTCCTGGGGAGTGTGCCCGCGGCTCGGGCGGAACCGATGTCTGCCGGCGAGCCGCAATGAGCGGCTACAGGGAAAAGAACGGGGAACCGCCGATGTAAACACGGCGGTTCCCCGCCCTGTCAGTGGGGCATGAGAGATCTACTGATCCCTGTCACTGGGATCAGTTAGATCTCTCATGCCCATGTTAGCCCAACCCCCCCACAGTAAGAACACACCCAGGGAACACAGTTAACCCCTAGCTCCCCCCCAGGTTAACCCCTTCACTGCCAATGACATTTATACAGTAATCAGTGGACATTTAAATTTCTGATCGCTGAATAAATGTCATTGGTCCCAAAAAAGTGTCAAAATGTTCCAACATGTCCCCCCCAATATCGCATTACTGCTAAAAATCGCAGATCGCCGCCATTACTAGTAAAAAAAAAACAAAAAAAAACCCAGAAATGAATTCTCATCATCCGTAAACGCGGCCATTTTTGCGCAAACCAATCAATAAACACCAATTGCGATTTTTTTTTTATCGCAAATATGAGGAATTATATAAATCGGCCAAAAACGGTGAAAAAAAATGTTTTTTTATATTTTTTTTGGATTTGAATTTTAGCAAAAAGTAAGAAATTTGGGTTTTTTTTCAAAATGGTTGCTCTTCTTTTGTTTATAGCGGCGATCAGAAATGACGCAGAGGCGATCAAATACCACCAAAAGAAAGCTCTATTTGTGGGAAAAAAAGGACGCAAATTTTGTTTGGGTACAACGTCGCATGACCGCGCAATTGTCAGTTAAAGCGACGCAGCGCCGAATCGCAAAAAGTGCTCTGGTCCTAAAGTGCAAAATTCTTCCGGGGCTGAAGTGGTTAAAAAAGAAAATCTCTGAATCAAAGAGTGGCTGTTCATCTGTCATAAGCTGTTTATCAGTCTCACTGTTTTTTATTTCATCACTTGTGAATATGAAGCTGGAGTACTTGAACTTATATGGAGAAGATGTTCTGTTCCCAGGAGAGAGAACTTAATTTTCTTAAATTTACTCAGCTAAATTCAATTTCTTTTAAAGAGAATCTGTAGCACTGTAGTTTTCACCAAGCTTATGTTTTGAATTATTAATTTAATATTTACCTAATTTTTTAATGTAAATATTAGTTTTACACATTTGCTGTTCCCATTTTGGTATTCTATGTACAGAATTGTAGATTCTTCATCTAACGGCTCTCCGTATTTCAGAACTTCTTTGCACCACACCGTGTTTATTTATGGACCCACATTGGAAGAATGTCCTGCATAATGGATTTTCATGCAATCCCCTTATGGTCTTATGCCTCGTACACACGAGTCGACGATCGTATACAACAGGTCGTACGAACGACTGTTGTATGCGAAAACGATTGTTCGTACGCGTCATTAGAACAGCCGACGTATGACGGTCGTACAACAGGAGTTGTATGAGCAAACTAGAAAATGTTGGTAATACCAACAGGCGGTCTTACGACCGTTGTATCGTGTGTACAGAGAAGTTGGTCCAACAAGTTGTATTGTGCAAAACACGCATGCTCAGAAGTCAGGAACGGCCAGACACAAATTACATGCACCTGAACTTTCTCTTTATATGTACATAACACGTCACTACGTTAGGCTTGGTCGTACGATCGTGTTGTGCAGTCAGTATGCTAGATACAACAGCCAACATACGATTTGGTCCGTTCGGTCGTACGACCGGCGAACCGTGTGTACGAGACTTAATTCAAGTCTGTTGAATGTTATTTTCTAGTACTGCAGCATTGCAAAATACAGTGTGAATGGACCCTCACTGCAATTACTCGCTTATTAGAAACTGCTGAGATAAAATATATGCCACATGGGGAGCCTCTTTTGTTTCCAGACAGCCAGGCCTGATAGATGGATGTAGTAAATAGTGGGCACAAGAATTGTGCACCGCTGCTAAGAAGGAAGCAAAGTATACTTACAGTATAGAAAGAGAATATATTGCTGCCTCCCTCGCACAAATATAATTAATTTTACCTAAACAAGCACAAATATCGATATTAAAGTCATTTTTTTTTTTTTTTTTGAATGAAAAAACAAGAAAAAAACCCACATTGCTAACCGGTATAAAGCAAAGTCCCATTGAGATGCATATACACACCTGCGGCAGCTTTCAAAGTCCTCTAATTTCCCATGGAGTCCCTAGAATAAAAAGTGACAGGAAATCAAGTGGAGTCACGGACTGCACACCACTTCCAGATTGGGCCTTTTCTGGCCTTTTCTGCATGTAACAATCAGTATTTTTTGCTGGAAAATTACATAGAACATTATATTAAAGCAGAGGCCCTAGAGAATAAATTGGTGGGTTTTGCAATTTTTATGCCACCCAGTATTTGCGCAACGATTCTTCAAGCGCAATTTGTTTTTGGAAAAAATACACTTTTTAAAATTTGAATGCAGAAAACAGTACATAGCCCAATTTTACTTTTAACTATGTAATGCAAGGGCCTGCCTGATAGCATACAAATTGAAAGTGTTTAGGTTTAACCTCATATGATATGGGTTCGGCAAATCTAAAGAAAAATTGTACAAGAAAATTGTATGATGTATGGCCAGCCCTACTTTATGCAAAGCCAAAGCTAACAGGTTAATTACTAGAACTGGAGAGTGCCAAACCTTGTACAGCTGTGCATGGTAGCCAATTAGCTGCTAACTTCAGCTAGTTCAATTAAGCTTTAAAAAAAATGGAAGCGGATTGGTTTCTATGCAGAGCTGCACCAGATTTTGCACTCCCTGGCTTTTGGAAATAAACCGCAAAGTGTGTGCTGGAGTCATCTTGGTTCACAGATCTTGTATAGCCAGTGTGTAGGACATTTTGATTTGCTGGAATTGCTCACCATCTATGGACTATTTCTGGCACTGCAATCCTGCCATTGTATAGTCTGCACACCTGACCCTCATTATTAACCTACATTTGGAGCTCAGAGCTTCCCCCTCTTGCCTTTCTAACAGGTTGTTTGTCTGTGGGTATCCAGCTGTATTTGAATTTTCTTCATGGTATATGACCTTACGCTAAGTTCACACAATTGTGAATGATTGTGGGTGCAGGAATCACAGCGACGCCTGCAGTCAAAAGCACTGCTCTTTAAAAGCGTGTGGGGTTGCTATTCATTGTTAATGGCAACCCCACACATCTAAAAACCCAGAGCACTTGTGGGTGCAGGAAACGCAGGGAAATGGCAGGGTGCAACAGCTGCTGCATTTTTAAAATTCTGCAGGAACCTTTTTCCTGTGTGAAATGCAGTCACAACAGCCTATTCATATGAATGGGCTGCGTGTCCGGCGTAAATCCGGCCCGCAAATCTGCAAGAGTGTGAACCTAGCCTTCGTCTGTACTTTGATTTACACACCTATCTGCCTCCTGCCTTATCCTTTTACCTATCTGACCACTTTTCTGTCTGTCACCTGTCTTGACTTCTTGCCTGAACTACTCCTCTGCCCAGTGGCAGCCCGTAATGCAGGGCACAGGGGCACCACCCCCCTACCCATAGGTCCGGTCCCCTAATCTACATGCAGGGTGCCGGACGCATGGATTCCAATGGGGTTTGTTTTTCTTTTGTAAGCATATGATTAGAGCCAGAGGCTCTAATTGGCTTCAAAAAAGGGTAGGGTCTGCGTCCAGAGCACACCCACTTGTGTAATGATAGCAAATTAATATTCACTATTGTCACACTGAATCTCATACCAGCCAATCAGGAAGGGGGTCCTGAGACCCTTTTCCCGATTGCCCGAAAGGAGAAGCAATCCTATTGGCCTAGGAGGGGGAGAGAGGAGACTCACAGCTGCCGTGATGCCGAGGACCGACTGGCCGACCCACCAGCCACCACTGCACAGAATTGTCTATGGCTCATTGGGGGTCGTATTGTTTGCTCTGCTCTACCTCTCCTCCCCAGTGCTGGCCAACCTGGAGTGGATCTCCCGGATCACCTATGTGCTGCATAGGCCCCCCAGGGATCTCCTGCAGGAGCGGACAAAGAGGATGAGCCCAGCTCTGGTACACAGGCAGCCGGTCAGTGCAGACAAGGTGGCTGTCAGCGGAGCTCAGCACTTCTCCATGGCTCGGAATATGGCATCTGGTGCGCAAGGTCCTGCGTAAGACATGCACTGTACACATGCAACAATTGAGCAAAATGTGCATACATACAAGTGGACAGCATTAAAGCTGAGCTAAACACCCCCATACTTACCATTCCTACAGCACTTCTATCAATATCTGGTGCTGGCATCTTCTAACGGCTTTTTCCGTGTCCCAGTGGATTGCCGTTTTGATCGATCAACCAATCGTTCGTGAGCCGCATGGGGGTGTTGGTGTTGCTAGTGCGAGTGAGGCGGCCAGGTCTGTTTGCCACCCCCCCCCAAAAAAAGAATTGTGACCACCACCACTGCTTCTGCCTCTCTTTATGTGGTACAGTGCCTATTTGTCTGCTAGTCAGCTGTCACTGCTGGACCCTCTGCAAGGTGCACCCTGGGGAATTAGCATAGCTCCCAACTGTCCCTGATTTCGTGGCACTGTCCCTGATTTGAAATAATGTCCCTCTGCCCCTCTTTCCTCTTCATTTGTCCCTCATTTTGATCTGATCTATATAGTTGTTTAAAAAATGCACTTTTTATCCATCAAAAAGTGTTTCCCAGTGCTAAACCTTTCATCATATTTTAAATGGCTGCATTTGTAAATTCCAAATGCCAATATAAAGAAATAGTAGTAGTAAAAAAAAGCACTTGTGTGTTTAACCAATCTTGTTTTGTTGTACAGTTCTCCTTTAAGGGGCGTGGCAAGGGGTGTGTCCTATGCCTGCATACTTTTGCTGATAGGTGTCCCTCATTCCCATCTCAAAAAGTTGGGAGGTATGAATTAGCAGCATAGTAGCTGCACCATACCTGGAAGTGTCTGTGTTTTCTTTCCTCCAATGAGCCAAATGGAGCACGAGTGAACGAGGGAACTAAAAGAAACTTTAGTAGACTGAATGTTTTAGACCCCCTTTTTTGTCAAAAAGTAATAAGAAAAATAACTTCTGTATGTTCATCTGAGAATCTGATCCTGTAGCTATATTCTGGCCTGTAGCAGGGTCAGCAGATTAGAGATCATTCGGTGTAAATAGCCTATGGGTAACACCAGGAGGGAAGAACACAATAGTCCTAAAGTTTGTTTTCTACCTCCAGGCTTTAACGTGCTTTTTGGAGTAAAATAGGAAAACAAAATATCCTGAACATCTCTAAAATACATGCACATGTTTTATATCTTTTAAAAACACCTGTTGATCTACCAGAAATCCAGTGAGCTCCTAGGTTCCAGTTTAGAGTGACAACACTGTGCATTTGCTGGAATGAAATCCCAACCAACGTTGTCAGCCCTCGCTGCTGGATTACAGAACTCCACTTATCCCCACCTCTCATTTTCCTTCTCCATATAAATACATTGATCTCTTTCTCAGCTAAACAATGCTGCTGCTTTTACTCCCCAGAGCCTGCCCACACAGGCACTTCTATAGAGAAAGGGCTTTTGTGATGTAGTAGCAGGAAGCGGATCTGCAAGTGCTGACTGGCAGTAACGCTATATAAGGACTACGATCACAAACCTCAAGCAAAAAGGACTAGCATGGCAAGATCAATGGGGTAAGATAGAGTCGTAGTAGTAGACGTAGTTCTGGGATTATTGTGCCTATGTCGGTATAAACCAGTGGTTCTCAACTCTGGTCCTCGGGCCCCCCCAACAGGCCAGGTTTGCAGGATAACTGAAATACATCCCAGGTGATATCATTTGCTGCTCATTGATTGCAGTATTCTAGTCTGCATCTCCCCAAGGTAATACTGAAAATCTGGCCTGTTGGGGGGGCCCGAGGACCGGAGTTGAGAACCCCTGGTATAAACTGACACGCCAGAAGTAACCCGTACAAGAATTTTACAAGCCTGGTGGTGATATCACAGGGAGTAATAAAAGCAGTTTTTTTGCTACAGAAACGAGATGAAAAAATAAATAATGCTAAGACATAAGAAAGGTAGAATGGAGGTTTGCGGGTAAATTTGGGTAATGCCTGGTCATACTGTAATGTAATAAGAGACATTTGGAAGCTGCTGGTCCTGACATATTCTGAAAATACCTGTTCTAATTCTTATGGAAAACAAAAAATGCAGCGCTAGTGAAAAATCATATATAAAACAACATAGTAATACTGGTAATTATGAAAAACAAGTCTCTGACTGTTGATAATCCTCAGCATATGTGAATCAAAATCAGTGCTCAATCACAGGTAAATATAATAATGTGACTTTAATAATGTGAGTCCAAGTGAATAATTAGTGAATCTGAATCAAGATTAGATTTAAATGCCCAGCTAAACTGGGTGATAAATAAAAATCCAATATGAATCAAGATTAGATGTCCAACAGAACTGAGTTATAGAATATAAATCCAAACAGAAATTCCGACACCAAGATCTATGAAATAGCCTGCTTACCAGATGCTGGTAAGAAACCAGCAAAGAATCCGTGATCACAATTCGGTTCAGAGGGTGATCCCAGTATCCATAGTAGAAGCTCCCCAATATGCAAAGTATCTCTGCAGAGTGTTAGAGTAGTCTTGGGGTTGCCCTTGGTTCGTATGATGAACAACTCTGTCAGATCTCTAATTCTTATCCAGTGGCATAAAGCGGCCCTCCACCCAAAAGAGGAAGCTCCGCTTGTCTGCCTCCTTCCCCTTTCCGCTGCCACATTTGGTACCCTTTGGGGGGGAAGCGGGTACTTGGTTTTGACAGGTACCCGCTCCCACTCCCGTCTGAGTTCACCGGTGAACTCAGCCGAAAGTTTGGCCCCTCTACTCCTTCCCCCGCAGCCAGCCCATTCACAGTGCGCAGCACGTTTCATGCATGAGCAGTAGGGAATCGGCTGTGAAACCGCAAGGCTTCACTGCTGGTTTCCCTTAGTGGAGATGGCGGTGGCATCCGATTGAAAAATTTCCTCGGGTGAGGACTAGGGTGACCACCCCATCCCTTTAAACACGGACACATGAATTTCACAGGTTCTGAGGCTAATTTAATGCAGGTAAGATACCAAGTGAGTTTAATTACCACTTTAATCAGCCACAGAACCTGGGTAATTAATATGTGTTTGGGTTTAAAGGGATGAGGTGGCAACCCTAGGGAGGATTCCTTAACAAGTGAGTGTCCTAATATTAAAAGTCAGCAGCTACAGTGTTTGTAGCCACTACTGACTTTTTTTTTTTTTACTAAAGGAGCCTGGAGCTCCTCTTTAACCACTTAAGGACCAGAAGGATTTCCAGCTTTAGGACCGGAGCCCTTTTTGTGACTCGGCACTGCGTCGCTTTAACTGAAAATTGCGCGGTCGTGCGACAAAATTTGCGTCCTTTTTTTCCCACAAATAGAGCTTTCTTTTGGTGGTATTTGATTACCGCTGCATCATTTCTGATCGCCGCTATAAACAAAAGAAGAGCGACAATTTTGCAAAAAAACCCAAATTTCTTACTTTTTGCTAAAATACAAATCCAAAAAAAATATATAAAAAAACATTTTTTTTCATCGGTTTTGGCCGATTTATATTCTTCCTCATATTTGTGATAAAAAAAATCGCAATCTGCATTTATTTATTGGTTGGCGCAAAAGTGGTCGCGTTTACGGATGATGAGAATTAATTTTTGGGGTTTTTATTTTTTTTTTATTTTTTACTAGTAATGGTGGTGATCTGCGATTTTTAGCGGTACTGCGATATTGGGGCGGACATGTCAGAACATTTTGACACTTTTTTGGGACCATTGGCATTTATACAGCGATCAGTGCTATAAAAATGCACTGATTACTGTGTAAATGCCATTGGCAGTGAAGGGGTTAACCTGCAGGGGGCGCTCTAAGGGTTAACTATGTTCGCTGGGCGTGTTCTAACTGTATGGGGCCTGTCCTAGCTGGGGAAGGGAAGTGGTCACAGCCTCCGTGTAGAGGAAGGCTGTGATCACAGCCCTTACCCCTCTCACAGAACGGAGGTCCGTGTTTACTTACACGGACCTCCGTTCTTTCACTCCGGGGGGGGGCATCGCGGGTGGCCGGCGGAGATCGACTCCGCCGCACCCGCTCCCTGGCCCTCCCCAAACACAGTGAGCGCGCGGGCGCGCCTCCGGCGGTGCGCGCGCTCACTAGGCGCGATCTCGCGGCCGCCGTCATATGACGGCGATCCGCGTTATCGAACCACCTTGCCGCCGTCAGATGCCGATCGGCGGTCGGCAAGTGGTTAAAGTGGTTGTAAACCCCAGACATGAAAAATGAACAAAGCATATCCCTCTATAGTGCGTACTTGTTTCAGTTAAGTGCACTAAGGGGGAAATTTACTAAGATTGGAGAGTGCAAAATCTGGTACAGCTGTGCATAGAAACCAATCAGCTTCCAAGTTTAAGCCTGGGTTCACATTGGTGGGGGAATGAAATGGTGCGAGTACAGCTGAACTCGCACCATTTCATTCCTGCATGTCAGTCCGGATTTCATGTGCGATTTCAGAGACATCTGTGCAGTTTTCCGCACAGTTGTCAATGGAAAATGCATCTGAAATTGCCAAAAGTAGTAAAGAAACTACTTTTGGAAATCGGTGCGGCATCACAAATTTTGTCAAATCGCATGCATGAACAAGGGCTTATTGTCAAAGCTTAATTAAACAAACTGAAGTTAGTAGCTGATTGCCTACCATGCACAGCTGCACAAGATTCTGACTGCTCCAGTTTTAGTAAATCTCCCCTCAAGTGTCATTTCTGTCTGCTGCTTAGTTCCTCTGCTATCAGCATGAGCCACTTCTGACAAGTTTTCCTGACACCAAGAGAAAAAAGGTGACGGGGAGGGGCCTCCAGCTGATTGACAGACTTAGCTCTCTTCCTGTGTGCTGTTTGAAGGGGATGTGTCCTTTCCCTCCAATCAGCTCTCAGAGCTCTCCTCACTGAGCTCTGCAGTGTGTAATTTCAGTTCTCCGCCCACTTTTTTTCTGACAGCTCAGACAAGCTTTTTAAATTCTGGACTTTGAGTGGCTGTATAGGAGAGAAGACTACATATAACAGGTACAGCCTATGTAGGAGGATGTGTTTAATCTCTGTGTATCGCCTGAGGCCAGTGAGTTTACTGGGTATATGTAAAGGTTTACAACCACTTTAGTCATTTTCTTTGTTACAAACCCAAAACAAGTGCAAAGATCAAGGGCATTGACTCACCATTCTGCATGCTGATTGCAGTTCAGGGGCACATAAATATTCTTTAGTTAGAAATGGCCAGGCAACGCTCATTTTCAAAACTCTGGTTTGGCCACATGTTGAGTATGTGGTCCAGTTCTGGTCACTAATGCTCAGGAAGGATGTGCTTGGACTGGGGAAACTCCAGAGAAGGGCAGCAATGCTAATAAGGGTATAATAGGGCGAAAAATGCAGCGCTATATGTGAGATTAAGGGTAGCTAGGTCCAGAGAGTGGGACCATTAACCATGTTACCAAAACCAGTTGTAGGGGGTATATCACAAAATTATGTGCAATAATCAATACATAATTAGATAATGGTGGAAAAAAATCCACTCAAATGACAGTATTATTGTAGATTATTGTGTCAACCATAGGTGATCTGAGATGAAAGTCCACATAAAGTCCATATAGGTGCAGGGAGAGACCCAATATCAGATACAGATATATTCTTATGAAGATACGGTGTAATCCCCTGGACCAGTTCCTAGTTAAAGTGACAGGTGCCTTGACAATTTGGTGCTTGATATAGTGACAATCCACAGTGGTGAGTGAATGCACTTACCAGAAGCTTGTAAAGTACCAGCATGTGCAGTAAATCTCAGGTGGTGGAGGTCCGGAGGTCCAGAAGAATGAGAAGTGGTTACAGTGACAAGTGCTTAGGTAGGTGCTCTGAAGTGACAATCCCCACTGTGAGTGGGAGTGCTTACCAGAAGCTGGTGGTATGACAGCAAAAAATGTTGTAATCCGTTGAAGTATGGTCTGGTCATAGACGGCTCCTTTCCAGGTTCGAGGTAATCTTGGCACTCGCTTAGAGGGGTGTTGGGCCTCTTGACGGGCGAATGATGTTATAGATAAATTTAAGAAACCTATAGATGTGTTTCTTAAGCCTAGTACAAATGGGCCAAATGTTGGGCGACATCAGCCGGCTCAAAAAAAATCGTCCGACATATGGCCCATGTGTATGGCAGCCGGTCTGACAGAAGCCGGCCCTTCTGTCGGCTTCAGTTGGACGAGCATGCAGGAAAACCAGCAGCCAGAAGGCTACCGATCAGTGCTCTCAGCCATTGGTTTGTAGTGTTCTGGCAGGGGGGTGCACATCCCCCTGTCCGAACACAATAGAGCAGCAGGGGAGATTGCTGTACTAACATAAGATTGTTAGTACAGGGGCTCCGACCTTTGCTGTCAGTTTTTTTTGGATTGAACGAAAAAAAAAAATAGTTGTGTGTACCAAGGCTTAAGTGAGTGCAATGTACAGGGTTGATAACTTGGGTTGAACTGGGTGGACTGGTGTCTTTATTCAACCTTACCAACTATGTAACTAGGAGGTCAATGAAAGCATATATATTGCTCTTAGTACAGGTTTCTATAGTGTCAATCCAGACCAGGCTTAAATGACTTAATACAGTGCAGCTTATTAACCAGAATTACAGGGTAAAACTCAGCTCATTGTATTGGCTTTGACGGTTTAATGCAAGTGTAGAGAAAGTTCTCGTACGGAAACATCAGAGTCACAGTGTGAGTGTTTTTATGTATTTCTGGCTTTATGAAAAGAAAGGTCATGCTAAAATTCAAGTAGAGATTGTAAAAAGAGTTCATAAAAAAAGAGACTTGTCACCCGTGTGACGGGTTCACTTTTTGTTAATAGGGTTGTTTTTTTTTTCTTGTTCGCCAGCTAAGGAAATTTTAATCAGAACTGTGGGAACTCTTACAAAAGAGTGCAAGTAAGCACAGCCTAGAAATGACGGTATATCATGGCACCACTGCATCTTCTTTCTTTGGCCGTTGGGCAGCTGCCACTGCTGCAGCTGCTTATGTGCATGTATGCAGGCACAGGGTTAAAAAATAGAATAAATAGACATTAACTGTGCAGATGTGAAAACATACTATGAATTCAGAATTCTTTCAGAAATAGAAGAAGTGTTAATAGCTTATATTTACCAATTAACAAAATGGAAAGTAAATGAGCAGAAGAGAATTCCACGTCAAATCAATATTTGGTATGACCACCCTTAGCCTTCACGCCAGCATCAATTCTTCTAGATACACTTGCACACAGTTTTTGAAGGAACTCGGCAGCTAGGTTGTTCCAAACATCTTGGAGAACTAACCACAGATCTTCTGTGGATGCAGGCGCCCTCAAATCCTTCTGTCTTTTGTTGTAATCCCAGACAGACTCCATGATGTTGAGATCAGGGCTCTGTGGGGGCCAAACCATCACTTCCAGGACTCCTTGTTCTTCTTTGCGCTGAAGATAGTTTTTAATGACAATCGCTGTATGGTTATGGTTTGTGGATGTTGTCCTGCTGCAGAATGAATTTGGGGCCAATCACACGCCTCCCTGATGGTATGGCATGATTGATAAGTATCTTCCTGTATTTCTCAGCATTGAGGACACCATTGATACTGGCCAAATATCCAACTCCATCTGCAGAAATGCAGCCCCAAACCTGCCAGGAACCTCCAGCATGCTTCACTGTTGACTGCAGACACTCATTATTGTACCGCTCCCCAGCCCTTCAGCGAACAAACTGGTTGCTGCTGCAGCCAGATAATTCAAGCTTTAACCTGAAAGCATCACTAGGGGGTCCAATTCCAGGGTCAAGTCACAAACTTTATTAATAATGTCTACTACTTGCCATAGGAAAGGTTGAATCAAGGGAGCACATCCACACCATGTGAAGAAAAGTATCCATAGCCTGACAGAGTGTATTTCGAGGACTAGATGTTGGATTGTAGTGGAGAGCCAGTGTGAACCAGAACAAGGGACACAGCAGAGAGTTCTTTGCCATGAGGTGTCATGTTGAACTTCCAGTGACCAGTATGAGACAGTGAGAGCGATAACACCAAATTTAACACACCTGCTCCCCATTCACGCCTGAGATCTTGTAACACTAATGAGTCACATGACACCGGGGAGGGAAAATGGCTAATTAGGCTCAATTTGGACATTTTCACTTAGGAGTGTATTCACTTTTGTTGCCAGCGGTTTAGACATTAATGGCTGTGTGTTGCCTTATTTTGAGGGGATAGCAAATTTACATTGTTATGAAAGCTGTGCACTCACTACTTTACATTGTAGCAAAGTGTAATTTCTTCAGTGTTGTCACATGAAAAGTTATAATAAAATATTTAACCACCTCCCACCCGGCCACTGTATATATACGGCCGGGTGGGAGCTTCCCCCTTCAGATAGGACGTGTATTTACGTCCTGCAGAACGGGAGCTCGCAGCGCGGCCACGCGGCGCGCTGCGGCTGGATCCTGTGATCATTATGATCACAGGATCCAGCTGAGCAGAGATCGGGATATGGGCGCATTGATTGGCCCTCCCGATCATGTGACGGCTGTGTCCAATCACAGCTGTCACATTGTAAATAGAGATGAACGTCTCTGTGACAGTTCTCCCCCCCGCCAAGCTCAGTGAGAGCTCAGTGTGGGGGAAAGGGGGAATCTGACAGCTCTCTGCATGATGATGATTTCATGCAAAGAGCTCTCACAGATCACCCCCCACACAGTGCACCAAGCACACTGATACCCCTGTCCCCATACACATCAGTGTCCCCATAAAACAGCCCCCAAAACATCTGTATGTCCCCATCACATCTGTCACCATACACAAAACATCTGTCACAGTCCCCAAAACATCTGTATGTCCCCGTCACATCTGTCACAGTCCCCAAAACATCTGTCTGTCCCCGTCACATCTGTCACCATACACAAAACATCTGTCTGTCCCCGTCACATCTGTCACAGTCCCCAAAATATCTGTCCGCCAACACCAAATAAACTCCGATTTGGGTTATTTTTACCAAAGAAATGTAGCAGTATCATTTTTGGTCAACATTTATGAAGAGTAATCACTTATTTGCAAAATTTTATAACAGAAACGAAGAAAAATGCATTGTTTTTGAAAATTTTTAGTCTTTTTTAATTTATAGCGCAAAAAATAAAAAACCCAGGGGTGATTAAATACCACCAAAAGAAAGCTCTGTTTGTGTGAAAAAAATGATAAAAATGTCATATGGGTACAGTGTTGCATGACCGTGCAATGGTCATTCAAACTGCAACAGCGCTGAAAGCTGAAAATTGGTCCGGGAAGGAAGGGGGTTTAAGTGCCCAGTATTGAAGTGGTTAAAAAAATGTGAGGGGTGTACTCACTTTTGTGAGATACTATATATGATTTAAGCAAGTTTACTAACAGTAAACCAAATCCATCCACACACCAGCAAACAGAATATACAGCAAACATGAAGATATAAGTGAACCATAACCTGAATGCCAAAATACTCAACAACCTAACTATAATACAATATATACTAAAGGTACAAGGCAGGAACAGGCTTAGGCAGGAATCAGAAGAACAAGAGAAAAAAGGAAGGCGCACACACCTAGTGCATTACCAAAAAAATGATTTAATTATAAAATTGATAAAGGAGGGTACTCACAATAAGTCACAGGATAAAGACGTGGTAAAACCAAGGCATGAATCAAGATAAAACTGACACGTTTCGGGGGCGCACCCTCTTCCTCAGAGCTTAGCTCACAGTTGCTGAAACCTTTTGCTAAAGAATCTCTCCTGATAAGTCTTTCCTGCAGGAATCAGGATCAATTAGCAAGCAGTGTCTGGCTAGCAAACCAAAACACTGAATCACAAGGGAAATGTAGAGGGGAAACTAAATACCTTCCCAACAGCCAGCATCAGGTGGAGACTGATTACTGGGATCTGCTTTTTGCTGGGAGACACCCGCTGGTGAACACCAGAACTACGCTCTTCCACTCTGGGAACCACAGTGCCACCAGCAGGTGATCCAGGTCCTGACACAGTACTTGCAGCTGTTTGGATGCAGGTGCTCTTTGGCCTACAATTTTTAGCCTGGCTTGCTCAACAAAAGTTAATTTGAGTAATTTCCTTTTGTTGAGTCGGCAGGGCCACCCTCTGTTAAAATGTCAGCCGATTACTAAAAGAGTGTGGCCAACTTTTTATTGCATGGGCAATTTTGATGAAGAGATTTAGAGTGGTGGTGTAAGTGTGATTTGTTTTAAAAGTCCAGTTATCTTCTAATGTGCAGGCCCAGGCAGTTCTTCACAGAAATTGCACCAGGGTTGTGTTATGTGGATGTGTTAAATACAGCTAACGCTTGTCAAAGTTTTTCTTCAGTTCTTCTGTAATACACAATTGATTCTCCCTCTGGCTGTACTTCTAATACAGCATGATTCCAGGAAGAAGCTAGATAAACAAAAATTCTATAGCAATAGAAAAATACAACCGTAGAAATAAAATTAGGAGATTGATCAGGAACTTAGAATAATTGTGTTTTCGTGCCAAATCATCATGGACTTTTTCCACAAAGGTGCAATGTGGATTATATCCTGCAAACCCACTGCAGAAGCTTCTGAGATATCACCATTTGTTTATCAATGCTCGTAAAAATAAATCCATTTTTACATCTTGTACGCTTAGTGCTGTGAAAATTTATATGTTTTAATACTTTCAAGAGAACGAGGGAAAGGCTGTATGAAGTAATGCGCTAAGCTTAAAATACAACTGTCTTAGCGTACACAGCAAGCAATGTCATCCAGAAATATATGTCTAAAAGTGTTAAATGGCCCAATTAAATACACCAGGGTAAGGAGCACAGCTCTAGGTGGCAAGTGTAGTAGTCCTGGGCAGGGGATCAAAATCCAGCTTGTGTTGCTCTGAATTAAAGTGAAAGTAGAGCGTATTTAACCACCCGCCGACCGTGGCTCATTATCGCAAACCGCCACCATATGACGGCGGCTTCGATAACTAGTGCTGTGAGCACGCGCGCGCCGCCGGAGGCACACTCACTGTGTCCAGGGGGGGAGGCCAGTGAGTGGGTAGGGCAGACTTGATCGCCGCCGACTACCCGCGATGGCCCCCCCACAGTGAGAGAATAGAGGTCCGTGTGTTCTCATAGAGGGGGAAGGACGGTGATCACAGGCTTCCTCTATATGAAAGCCGTGATCATCCCCTTTCTCCAGCCAGGGGAGCGCACGCACAGTTAGAACACACCCAGGGAACACAGTTAACCCTTAGAGCGCCCCCCTGCAGGTTAACCCCTTCACTGCCAATGGCATTTACACCATAATCAGTGCATTTTTATAGCACTAATCCCTGTATAAATGCCAATGTTCCCAAAAAAGTGTCAAAATGGTCCGACATGTCCGCTGCAATATCGCAGTACCGCTAAAAATCGCAGATCACCGCCATTACTAGTAAAAAATAAAAACCCCAGAAATTAATTCTCATC
The DNA here is from genome assembly GCA_018402905.1 of Glandirana rugosa. Taxonomy (NCBI): domain Eukaryota; kingdom Metazoa; phylum Chordata; class Amphibia; order Anura; family Ranidae; genus Glandirana; species Glandirana rugosa. The sequence goes on along the minus strand of BLSH010214078.1, from coordinate 277,352 downwards.
GTCCATAAATGCGGCAACTTTTGCGCAAACCAATCAATAAACGCCGATTGCGATTTTTTTTTACCAAAAATATGAGGAAGAATTTAAATCAGCCAAAACCGATGGAAAAAAATGTTTGTTTATATATATTTTTTTTGGATTTCTATTTTAGCAAAAAGTAAGAAATTTGGTTTTTTTTGCAAAATTGTCGCTCTTCTTTTGTTGATAGCGGCGATCAGAAATGACGCAGAAGCGATCAAATCCCACCAAAAGAAAGCTCTATGTGTGGGAAAAAAAGGATGCAAATTTAGTTTGGGTCCAACGTCGCACGACCACGCAATTGGCAGTTAAAGCAATGCAGTGCCGAATCGCAAAAAGTGCTCTGGTCCTAAAGTGGGAAATCCTTTCCGGGGCTGAAGTGGTTAAAATGAGCACTTATTTTGAGTTATTGTTGATTTAAAGTAATTTTTGACTTTCACTGTTGTTTATGATCAAAGGACACCTGTACCTTTATCTTGAAGTGATCATAAACCCTCTGTTTTTTAAAGTGGTTCTAAAGCTAAAACTTTTTTTACATTCCCTGCATTAAGGTAAAAATGTTGTGCCGCTTGCTGTGCCCCCCTAAACACTTACCTGAGTCCTACATCCATCCAGCACTGTACCTGGCTGCTGGTCTTCCTTCCCCTCTCCCTGCTCTCACTACAATACACTGAGCCATTGGCTCCTGCTGCTATCAATCAAATTCTGTGAGCAAAGAGTTTGGGGTGGGACCGAGCCACAGTCTATGGGTGGATATGGGGCAGACACAGAAGGGGTGCCAAGATCCCCAGCAGGCGACCCCAGAAGAGGAGGTGTGGGGCCACTCTGTGCAATACAGGTGACTATAACATGTTTAATATTTTTTCTAAAAATGTCTTTTTGCACTTTAACCACTTTTTGACCACGCTATAGCCAAATGACAGCTACAGTGTGGTCGTCCAGTTTTGGGAGGTCCTCTGTTGATGCCCTTCCAGAAATCCATGGACCTGCTACAGCGTGCATTCGGCACGCTCTGTGATATATGTCCTTTGGACACAGCTGATCACAGATCAGGGTAAAGAACCAATCACAGTGGCCCTTTACCATGTGAACAGCTGTGTCCAATAACAACTGATCACAATGTAAACAAATTTGCCGGTTATCGGTATTCCTTTTTTCATGCGCTGTCACAGCATGAGGAGGGGAGAGTCAGTAACTGGCAAGTGTGACAGGAGATCTCTACACTGATAATCAGGGCACTGATCATCAGTGTCCTGATAATAAGTGCAGCCCCAACAGTGCCAATCAGTGCCTATCAGTGCTGCCTATCAGTGCCCATCAGCTCTGCCTATTAGTGCCCCCTCTTCAGTGCCCATCAGTGCCACCTCATCAGCGCAGCCCCTTCAGCGCAACAGGAAAAATACTTATTTGCAAAATTGTATAAGAGAAAATAAGAAAAACATTTTTCCCCAAATGTTCGGTCTTTTTCAGTTGTTTAGCAAAAGATAAAAATAAAAACATTGGTGATTAAATACCACCAAATGGAAGCTCTATTTGTGTGAAAAAATGATAAAAACTTCATATGAGCACAGCGGTGACCACACAATTGCCATTCACAGTGCAACTGCACTGAAAGCTGAAAATTGGGTTGGTCAGGAAGGAGGTGAAATTGCCCACTAGGCAAGTGGTTAAGCACTTTCAGCACATGGTTTAATCTCTTACTGAGTATGCAGAATCTTCGTCTTTTAATCCTTGTCTATGTTCCAAGCTGGTGCTATGATCGCTGCCCCAGGTTTCCTCTTTCAGGCTGACTCCTTTCTCTTGCAGTGTCCTATGGAGCAACCCCTGCATGTAGGGACTAGAGTTGTGTCTCCCTACACTGTCTGCATCAATAGAAGCACACAGCTCCATATCCCAGGATTGAAAGGCACTCCCCTCATCTTATCTCCCTCCCTTTTCCAAGCTAACAGACTGACTAGAGACTGCACTGTCCACTGTGAACATTTTTCTATGAAGACCAGAAGTTAGAGAAGTAGCACTGAGCGGGATCCAGCAGCATTGAAAGTTGTAAACTGCAACAAATAGTTTACTGGGCAATGTTTATTTTATTGTGCTCAGTGGGTTAAACTAAAAAAATACAGAGGGTTTATTAGTACTTTTATTGCACCCTTCCAAAGCTACACTGTGCTAAACCTCCCTCCCTCCACCCAGGTAGCTGCTTACTTACCTCTGTTAGACCCCTTTCACACTGAGGCGCTTTTCAGGCACTTTCACACTAAAGAAAACGCCTGAAAAGCTCACGAAAACCTATTTCCATTAAAATCAATGAATGCTTTCACACTGGGGCAGTGTGCTGGCAGGGCAGTGAAAAAATGCCTCTCTCTATTGAAATGAATGGAAAGCTCTTCAAAAGCGCCTAATAAGCTCTTCAAAAGCGCTCGGTGTTTTACTGGCAGTTTAGAACCGCCTCAGTGTGAAAGGAGCCTTATAGCGCTGTAGCTTTACCGTGTGTTTATATCCCTTCTGATGAAACCTATTCAGCACTGATTGAGTCTTTGCACTCTGGCCATGTGTAGCAGCGCCAATTTGAATTGCACAGGATGGTGACACGTTTTCTTTAACCACTTCAGCCCCGGAAGGATTTCACACTTTAGGACCAGAACACTTTTTGCGATTTGGCACTGCGCCGCTTTAATTGACAATTGCGCGGTCATGCAATGTTGTACCCAAACTAAATTTGCGTCCACAAATAGAGGTGGTATTTGATCCCCTCTGCGTCATTTCTGATTGCTGCTATAAACAAAAAAAGAGCGACAATTTTGCAAAAAAATAAAGTTTTTCTTACTTTTTGCTAAAATACAAATCCAAAAAAAAAAAAATATAAAAAAACGTTTTTTTTCATCGGTTTTGGTCGATTTATATTCTTCCTCATATTTTTGGTTTAAAAAATCGCAATTGGCGTTTATTGATTGGTTTGTGCAAAAGTTACCGGGTTTACGGATGATGAGAATTAATTTCTGGGGTTTTTATTTCTTTTTTATGTTTTACTAATAATGGCGGTGATCTGCGATTTTTAGCGGTACTGCGATATTGGGGCAGACATGTCGGAACATTTTGACACTTTTTTGGGACCATTGGCATTTATACAGCGATCAGTGCTATAAAAATGCACTGATTACTGTGTAAATGCCATTGATAGTGAAGCGGTTAAACTGCAGGGGGGGCTCTAAGGTTTAACTGTGCTCCCTCAGTGTGTTCTAACTGTATTGGTGCTGGGCTGGCAGGGGGAGGGGAGTGATCACAGCTTCCGTATACAGGAAGCCTGTCATCACATCCCTTCCCCCTCTGCCAGAACGGAGATCTGAGTTTACTTACACGGACCTCTGTTCTTTCACTGCGGGGGGGCATTGTGGGTAGCCGGCGGCGATCGAGTCCGCCCTACCCGCTCCCTGGCCCCCCCTTTCCCAGACACAG
>BLSH010214078.1:258509-273871 GCA_018402905.1 Glandirana rugosa | reverse complement strand
AGAGTAGTAGGCATTTGCGCTGGTGAAAACGCGTTTGGTTAGTTATTTACGTCTAACGCTAAAAAAATAGCGGTTTGCGCAAAAGTGGTCGCGTTTACGGATGATGAGAATTCATTTTTGGGGTTTTTAATTTTTTTTATTTTTTACTAAAAATGGCGGCGATCTGCGATTTTTAGCGGTACCGCGATATTGGGGCAGACATGTCGGAACATTTTGACACTTTTTTGGGACCATTGGCATTTATACAGCGATCAGTGCTATAAAAATGCACTGATTACTGTGTAAATGCCATTGATAGTGAAGCGGTTAAACTGCAGGGGGGGCTCTAAGGTTTAACTGTGCTCCCTCAGTGTGTTCTAACTGTATTGGTGCTGGGCTGGCAGGGGGAGGGGAGTGATCACAGCTTCCGTATACAGGAAGCCTGTCATCACATCCCTTCCCCCTCTGCCAGAACGGAGATCTGAGTTTACTTACACGGACCTCTGTTCTTTCACTGCGGGGGGGCATTGTGGGTAGCCGGCGGCGATCGAGTCCGCCCTACCCGCTCCCTGGCCCCCCCTTTCCCAGACACAGTGAGCGCGCCTCAGGCGGCACACGTGCGCTCACAATGCTATTTATCGTGGCCGCTGTCAGGTGACGGCGTTTCGTGATAACGAGCCATGTTGCCGCTGTCACGCTGCGGTGGGTGGTCTGCAAGTGGTTAAATAAGAACTTATAGTCCAAATTTTTATTCTTTAGAATGTTCTTTGATCAGTTATTGCTCTTTCCAAATTGTATTAAAAAAAGGCTGCCTTTCTTGCACAATAAAACAATTTCCGTTTATGAAATGGCTTTTAAGTGTTATGTTCTTTTACTGAAAGATCAGCTTAAATTGTTATGTCAGAGTAAGTGTCTGAAAAAATGTCACATATTATCTTCTGTACATTTTTGAAGTTATCCGGGTACTTTGGATTAGAAGTTGTAGTTGAGCAATTTAGAGTTACGTAGCTCAGTTCAAGAAATGGGGTTTCCAGAGTGCCTTGAGGCTATTTGTTATTATTATTATACAAGATTTATAATACGGGGTGGCAAGTAGTTAGAATAAAGCCTTTGTTGCCCTGGCCCTGTACTATAAATTGTAAAACACGAAGCACAAAACCAATATATAGCATCCAAGTTCAACGTTTTTTTCTTGGTTAAAGTAGAGCAATGTGAGGTTCCAAGGAATTTCCTGTTGATTAGGGCTGTGTGATGTTAGATAAGATGAATCCCAATATGTGCTGCCTAAGGCCCCTTTCACATGGGCGGATAGAATCCAGCTTTTAGCTGTGGATAGATGAAGTTATCTACTGCAGCTATACTGTGACAATGCTTTCCTATGGCCCATTTCATACTCTGCATTTAGCAATGGTTTTGTTACAGATGATTTAGAACGATTAGAAAAAATGGATTGGAATGCGTCCAGGAATGATGTTATGCAGCTATCTGCACGAATCTGCAGCTATCTGCACAAATCTGCAGCTATCTGCACGAATCTGCAGCTATCTGCAGGTAAAAGCAGTGCACTGTGTCATCTACGGATAGCAAAGGCAACAAGCATAGAAAATCAATAGGAAGCACTTCAGAAATGTTAAGAATGTTTCCACTGCAGCTAAACGTAGCTGCATGTAACTGTGGCTAATCGGAATGTACAAATGCAAGTAATCGTTGTGATTTGGAGTCTGGTATCTGGTTTGCATTTAGCAATGGCAGAACAGCCGCCCGTGTGAAAGGGGCCTAAAACACCACTTTTGGTTGTTTCTGGCTGAAGGGTGGTCTTACAAAGTCAGTGAATGGATCCCTAAAAGTCATATTAGGCCCTTCTGGGATTCGGCACTGCCCACCTTCTGTCCGATACATAGCTGACCATGTCCTGAGATTTTCCGATGCCTAACTTCAGCCATTTTTTTTGTTCATTTTTGATAGAGTGGTCAAGAGGTAAAATTCCTGCTGGTTCTCATTTCCTTTTAGGACCCTACTTGAGAGATTTTTCCAAACTTCCTTTCCTTGTGACACCAAAACACATAATGGAAGGAGCAATTGTAACTGCAAAAGGAAGACACAGGGAACTAATAAAAACATTTGTCAGAAGTTCTAACGTCTCCTCACTCACTTTGCTTTCCCGTAGGATAGGTTTTCCATAACTTGCTGTCCTGGCAGGACGTGAGGGGACATCCCCCAAATAAGGGCACAGACAGGGAAAAAACAAAGGCTGTAACCCTTCCACATGGGTTCAAAACACAACAAAACTAAGTAGAGAACCTAGGTCAGGTTTTTATTGCTGTGTCTGTGGCCTTTGGGGAAAAGATGGTTACATACTATAAGAAAACCAGACCAACGATCATCTGGTTTTCCGCGATTCTTCACAACATGATAAACCCAAGGACGTGAGGGGACAGCCCTCAAATAGGGGCACAGACAGCGAAAAAACAAAGGCTGTAACCCTTCCACATGGGTTCAAAACACAACAAAACCAAGGACAGAACCTAGGTCAGGTTTTTATTGCTGTGTCTGTGACCTTTGGGGAAAAGATGGTTACATACTATAAGAAAACCAGACCAACGATCATCTGGTTTTCCTCGATTCTTCACAACATGATAAACCCAAGGACCGTACTAATACGAAAATCCTCGAATGACAAAGGCATTGTTTGCCTATACGTAGGTATAATGTAGAGTAGATTAGAAAGTGATGTAAAGTACCTGTGACCCTTTAGCCACGTCTTTCTGTGCCATTTGTTCAGAATGTTGTGGATTCTTTGTTCTTTTTCCAGTCGATGGATCTTTCGTACTGGTTGATTGGATTTAAAAGATGGATTCCATTCCCGACGACTTGCGTACTTCAGCTATTTCCATGTTTGGAGTTTTGGCCATACAGAACCAACTTTTAAAAAGGAGAACTTGGTGCTGAAAATGGCTACCGAACCATGGCCAGTTCTCCCATATGTAACTTTAACAGAATTACAGAATAACCCTGTTGATTTTCAAAATGATTTAAGAATGACTGACTTCCGGATCGTCATTTGTTTCCATCACGCGTGGTCTTTCACAATCTGTTTTTTCAGATGTGAATACAGTACACATTAACCACTTCAGCCTTCAATGATTTAGTCTAGGTTCACACCTATGCCGTTTTTACCGCGTTTTGCAGCTTGCAGAAATGCACTACAGTCCATTTAGCATGGTTTCCTATCGATGTAGTTCACATCTGTGCGTTTTGCAGAGTTCCGTTTTTGGAAAGGGTCTGGGACATTTTTCTCACTGCAGTTTGCGTTTTCATGCCATAGACTTCAATGGAGCTGCACCAGAAACGCAAGTGGGTTTTTTTGCCGCTATTTTACAGCAATTTTTAAATCTGCCAGCAACAAATCCCCCCCCCCCCCCCAAAAAAAGGAAATCTGCAAATCGCAGCAAAATCTTTGGAAGAATGCAGTAAAATCGTAGTGAATCGCGGTAAAATCAATGTAAAAAACACAGCGGAAAACGCATACGCATAGTGTGAACCTGGACTTACCCCCCTTAATGACCAGGCCATTTTTTGTGATAAGGCACTGTGTTACTTTAACCGACAATTGCGACACTGTACCCAAATAAAATTAATGTCCATTTTTCCCCCACAAACAGAGCTTTCTTTCGGTGGTATTTGATCACATCTGTGGTTTTTTTTTTTTTTGCGCTATAAACAAAAAAAAGCCTGACAATTTTGAAAAAAAAAAATATTTTTTTTTTTACTTTTTGCTATAATACATATCCAAAAAATATTAAAAAAATGGTAATGGCGGTAATCAGTGATTTTTAGCAGGACTACAACATTGCGGCGGACAAATCTGATCCTAAGTGACACGTTTTGGGGACCAGTGATACCAATACAGTGATCAGTGCTATAAAAATGCACTGATCACTGTATAAATGACACTGGCAGGGAAGGGGTTAACACCAGGGGAGATCAAAGGGTTAAGTGTGTCCTAGGGAGGTGCTTTCTAACTGTGGGGGGAGTGGACTAACTGGGAGTACAGAGAGATCGCTGTTCTTGATCACTAGGAACAGACCATCTCTCTGTACTCCCTTGTCAGAACGGGAATCCGCATTGTTTACATTGTCAGATCCTTGTTCTGCCTCTCTGTGGAGCGATCACGGGTGGCTGGCTGACATTGCAGCTGCTGGCCACGCGCAACAGCGCTGCGCCATGGGCATTTGCTCCGGCACCGCACAGCGGGCAGTACATCTGCTGCGGGCAGTCTTTAAGTGGTTAAACAAAAATCTTTAGTTCTGTTAACTTACAAGCAACATTTTTGGAGCTTGTCCCTTCAGAGATTTTTGTACGACCAGTCAGAACTTGCTATCAATTGTAGCATACACACTAAAGGAAAATCAAATGATTGTTCGGAATACAGAATTTTATGTCCGCATTTCTTATAGTGTGTACACTACTTTAGTCTTACTTCCTATGTGGTCACTAAAACAAAAAGCGCACAGACAGTAATACAACTTTTTTTTAATAGGGTAAAGGATGAGAACATCTATAATTTTTTTTTTGTCTCCCCACTGGGGAGACCTCCCCATTTCCAGTTTGGTTATACACAAGAAAGGGGGCCAAGGCCCATTTAGGATCATGGTCTGTTTTTTACGCTAGATACCAGAACATGTATTGTACTTTATATGGGACAAGATGCCTTTCTAAGGGCAAAACTATATTTCTGATGCTAGTAGATTTCAGTCTTTTGTCCAGCTTTAGCCCAACTCTAGCTAAAAAGGGAACCCCCATCCCTGCCACACACACTGCTCAAACGCACTCTTATTTTAAGAGAAAAACCCTTCCAACACCCCTTTTTACTCTGTAGCAAAGATCCAAAAAACAATGGCGCACTGGCCTAGCGCATTATCCCCTGAAAATTTGTTTAATAAAAAGTTAAAAACATACTCACAGATGAGCTTTAAAACTGAGCATGTCAGAACATGTGGATTTTTTCAGTCCTTAGACACAAGCCCTATGTGGTTGGCATCTCACATAAAACATATGGCTAACTCTTTTCGAGATGTAGACCTTTTCATCAGAGCCTCTGATGAAGAGGTCTACACCTGGAAACGCGTTAGCCATCCGTTTGTGTGAGATGCCAACCGCATAGGGCTTGTGGCTATGGGCTGAAAAAATCTACAAGTCCTAACATGTTTGGATTGAAAGCTCATTTGTGAGTATGTTTTTAACTTTTTATTAACCACTTCAGCCCCGGAAGGATTTCACAGTTTAGGACCAGAGCACTTTTTGTGATTCGGCACTGCGTCGCTTCAACTGACAATTGCGCGGTCGTGCAACACTGTACCCAAACAAAATTTGCGTCCTTTTTTTCCCACAAACAGAGCTTTCTTTTGGTGGTATTTGATCACCGCTGCGTCATTTCTGATCACCGCTATAAACAAAAGAAGAGCGACCATTTTGCAAAAAAAAACAAATTTCTTACTTTTTGCTTGAAGTGATTGTAGCCGTATTAGTGCAATAGTGCCAGAGAAAACTGAGTACTGTCCGTGATACTTTTTTTATTTGCACTAACATTAAATTTTTCAGGACAAGCTTTCGGGGTATCTCCCCTTCTTCAAGGTCCAAGTACTGCTTGGACCTTGAAGAAGGGGAGATACCCCGAAAGCTTGTCCTGAAAAATTGTACTTTTTGCTAAAATACAAATCCAAAAAAAAAATATAAAAAAACATTTTTTTCAACGGTTTTGGCCGATTTATATTCTTTTTCATATTTGTGATCAAAAAAATCGTAATCGGCGTTTATTGATTGGTTTGCGCAAAAGTTGCCGCGTTTACAGACGATGAGAATTCATTTTTTATTTTTTTATTTTTTTTTACTAGTAATGGCGGCGATCTGCAATTTTTAGCGGTACTACGATATTGCAGCAGACATGTCGGACTATTTTGACACTTTTTTGGGACCACTGGCATTTATACAGCGATCAGTGCTATAAAAATGCACTGATTACTGTGTAAATGCCATTGGCAGTGAAGGGGTTAATCTGTAGGGTACGCTCTAAGGGTTAACTGTGTTCCCTGGGCGTGTTCTAACTGTGTTTGGGCTGCCCTGGCTGGGGAAGGATAGTGATCACAGCCTCCCTATAGAGGAAAGCTGTGATCACAGTCCTTCCCCCCTCACAGAAAGGAGATGTGTGTTTACATACACGGACCTCCGTTCTTTCACTCGGGGAGGGGGGGCATCGCGGGTAGCCGGCGGAGATCGGGTCCGCCGCACCCGCTCCCTGGCCCCCCTAAGACAGTGAGTGTGCGAGCGCGCCTCAGGCGGCGCACGCACGCTCACAGTGCCCGATCCAGCAACTGCCATCGTATGACGGCGGTTTTCCTAGCAGAGCCATCTTGTCGCCGTCAACTTCGGCAAGTGGTTAAACAAGTTTTCTGGGGATAATGCGCTATGCCAGTGCGCCATTGTTTTTTGTATCTTTGTTACAGTGTCTTTGGACTCCCCCAGTTCACCAGTGGCAGCAAAGCGGCACATTACCCACAGCAGCATATACCATTATAATACCTGTCATCAGGTTGAAGAGGCCCCCCCTCTGAGCACAGGAAGAAGTTCTTTGTTTGTGGTTACCCCTTTTTACTCACCTGGATCCTCCATAACGTGACACTCCATGACATCTCTTCTGGGATACAAGAACAATCTGGGCGTATGCCAACTAGTCTTGTCACCAACACTTATCATTAAATCCCCAAGCCTCTGCTGCACTTTTTGGGCCCAACTGGAAATGTCCACTTCATTAAGCAGGGAGGTAGGCACCCAAAGAAGGACCTTCCCATTCAGTAGTGAGGAAGAAAGAAGGCTTAGGACCAGCAATCACATCATGAGACTGAGGATTTGGGCATTTTTCTTATTTTTTTTTTATTATTATTATTTATTAATTTAATGGCCAAGGTGATTAGCTTGAGGGGGCTGGGGGTGATTGTGGAGGGAAGGGATTCCCTGGCCAAACATCAGACTTTAGGGGTAACATCACCATCTTAGGAAATTGGTTTCATCCACACTATACGAAAACCAAAAACGATAAAAGTAATGTATAAAGTGATGTGGTTAAAGGGAGATATCAAAATATTAATGACAAATAATATAATAATGACGAGTTTTAAAGATCACAGTAATTAAAATAGTACATTTTAATGAACAGTAAATGAAACTAGAAAGGCAGTTGATGGGGTGCTTAATGTGGCTTGTAATTGGGTAATATAAGGAATTATAACTAATTAGCCTCCATCTTTCTTTTGCTTCTAGTACTAAGTGTGAGATGTCAAGAACTAACACCGTCTTCCTTTAAGCATTTGTGTCCAAGCCACAGACTTTCAAATCTGAATCTCAGGCCAATAATATGTGTATCGCTGCTACCCCATTGTGTTCTGGCTTGATAAAGGAACCCATTTGGGTTATCAAACCAAAACAAAAATCCCATTAGATCAGGCCCAGGCTCCTCCGTCCTATCTCCCTGATTCCGCTAATTACAAACAGTGCCACGATCATCATACGGACCTAATCAATTTCCTCCGGCTCAGTTTTCCGTTTCGCTGCTAATCAAGAGAATAAAACCTCTTTTCTTTGAATACGTTTGTGTATTAAACAGCGAGAAGTTGGCATCGATTAATAGCACTTCCCTGCGAGTGCTTTCAGAATTTAATTTGTCCAACAATTGTTTAATTTAAAGAGTTATTTCTGCCCCCTCTAGAAAATCAATGCCAGAAATGTAAGGGAGGGCTCCACAGGAAAATGGCTTTTTAATGGGAATGAATTGTGTTAGTTATTACGTTGGAATTTATAGCAACTTTGCATTAACCCTCTGCTGTTTGATGAAAACCACGCAGCATGCCAGTCCATTATGAAAGTTTTGCATTTCAACTGACTGGAGGACAAGACACCATCTGCTAAACCTGTTTAGTTGCTGATGTCCTTAATCTTCCGAATGGCCATCAATATACCCAATGAATCTACTGCAGCTTTGCTAAATTACCTTGTAGCATGAGAGGGAAGTTGCACTGCACAAAAACATGTGGCAGGAAGCTTCTATCTCATCTTGGAACATCAAAACTTGTAAAGTTTCCAGAATCTAATGCTGAGAAATTACTACTTTAAAAAAATAAGCTGTAATTTTCTGACTATTTCCAATGTTCCCTGGATCATATTAGAATTGCATATTTATTAGATCTTGTTACCTGGAGTTGCTCTCTGAATATGTATTCATAGCTCAACGTTTTCTTCAATATCATTTTCAATCCACTTCTGAGAATGGTAAGGTAAGCTTGGCTGGATTAGAAGTGTAGCAAGCCTAACAATGATTTGAGGCTCATTCACACAATTACAGTGCATTAGTGCTCACAATATTGTGTGTCGCGCAGTGCATTGTGCGTGCCCAGGGAAAGTTGCAGTACACTGCATCGTCATGCATGTGGTTGTAAAACCTTCCTTTTCTAAAAAATAACAAACATGCTTATACTTACCTGCTCTGTGTAATGGCTTTGCATAGAGCAACCCTGATCCTCTTCTTCTGGGGTCCCCGCCGGCGCTTCAGGCCCCTCCTGTTCATCAGGTCCCCTCAGGGAAAGCTGCTTTCCCTAGGGGCACCTGTGCGGACTCGTTCCCGTGTCCCGCTGATGCATCCATTGACACAGACAGCTGGACTCAGCTCAGCTTCCGTGTCACTGGATTTGACTGACAGCGATTGGCTCCCGCTGAGAGACAGCAGCATGAGCTAGATTGGATCGGGCTCAGGTAAGAAAAAGGGGAGGGTCTGGGGGGGTGCTTCAGCACAGAAGTTTTTTCACCTTAATGCATAGAATGCATAAAGGGGAAAAACCTTAAGGCTTTAGAACCACTTTAAGTGCTTTTCCAGGCTCTGTGCTGCATCGCAAGTCTCTTGACAAGGTGCCTTGGGGTGTCATTCGGAATGAATGACTATATTGCACAAATACAATTAACATACAGTACTGCAGCACAGTAGTGTGAATAGGCCCTTCCCGAATACATATGTATGCATGGTCTTGTAAAAGTTGCTACGGGTTACTATCTTGAGTCACTCAGTACTCTCAGTTAATAGGATAACTAAGCTCAAAAACAAAGCATATATTACCTTTAAGGCCTCATACACACGGGCATTTTTACTACCACGTTTTTGAGCTGTTTTTACAGCTTAAAATAGCCTCTCCATGTTATTCAATGGCCTCATACACACACTGATGTTTTTGAGCTGTATGTGGCATAGGCGTCTTTAAGCTGTAAAAAGAACCCAAAACCAGCGCGTTCTGAAGCTGCAACACTAGAGCTGTTTTGACGCTTAGCATTGTATGCACAGCGTTAAGCCTTGTCAAGCATTTCTCTGCCTCTATTAAAATCAATTGTTCCCTAACGGAGCCCATTGATTTGAATAGAAGTTGCACCAGAAGTCGGATCATGATGATCCAACTTGCGTTGTGACTTCTGTGCTGAGAATCTTGAAGGGGAACCTGTGCAAAAATGTTTAAACCTTTGGTCTGGTATTGATTTTAATGGGAACCCTAATGCCAAAAAAAATAGCTTGAGGTCCCCCAAAATCCATACCAGACCTTTATCCGAGTATGCAGCCTAGCAGGCCAGGAAAGGGAGTGAGGATGAGCAAGTGCCCCCCCTGGACCATACCAGGCCGCATGCCCTCAACAGGGGGGAATGGGTGCTTTGGGGCAGGGGGGGCACTTCGCCCTTCACCCCAAAGCACCTTGTCCCCATGTTGAGGTCTGCGGATGGGGGCTTATCGGAATCTGGAAGCCCCCTTTAATGAGGGGGCCCCCAGATCCCGCCCCCCCACCCTATGTGAATGAGTATGGAGTACATTGTACCCCTACCCATTCACCTAAAAAAAAAGTGTAAAAAAAAACACTACACAGCTTTTTAAAATAGTTTATTAAATCCGCTCCTGGGCCGGGGTCTCCGGATGACATCAGTGGGTGGCCCCGCCCCATGTCAATGTAAGTCAATGCAGAGCGTGGAGACAGCAGTAGTCCGGGAGATTGCGTTGTGTCAACATGGGAAGAAGAACAGAGGGAGAAGACAACAGAGAAGACAGAAGACCAGGCAAAAAAGCAGAAGAAAGAAGGCTTCGCAAAAGAGCAGAAGAAAGAAGACGCCGGAGAGGGAGAAGACGCCGGAGCGGATTTAATAAAATATTTTAAAAAGCTGTGTAGTGTTTTTTTTTACACTTTTTTATGTGAATGGGTAGGGGTACGATGTACCCCATACTCATTCACATAGGGAGGGGGGCCGGGATCTGGGGGCCCCCTTGTTAAAGGGGGCGTCCTGATTCCAATAAGCTCCTGCCCGCAGACCCCAACAACCAAGGCCAGGGTTGTCGGGAAGAGGCCCTTGTCCTCATCAACATGGGGGCAAGGTGCAAATAGCTGTTGATCGTGCAGTTCTGTAAGCTGAACTGAATGCAAAAAATACTTTTATTTCTGTTTTTCAAACTTCTGATCTCTACACCCTCATGCAATGAAGATGAACAAAGGTAACATGTTTGGAATCCAGCTTTGGTGGCAACATGGCTCTCTCCTTAGATACAGTGAAGGAGTGAGTGTAGCTACTAGGATACAGCCTGTGTTTCTCAGCTTTCATTCCTAAGCCAATGAGCTGTGGATGGGAAATTCCTTGCCCTAGAGCTGGTTTATTGGAACTGAGGACCGTGCTGAAATGGGTGGGTTGTACTTAGTCCGTATTGGGTGGTTCCACGGATAAGTCTTTGTGTTTGACTTCACTTGGAGGTGTGGGCTGCTACCTTACTAGTATTGCTTGAACCCTCTGAACACTGCTATGCCCTTTTTAGCAAACTTTGCAATAAAATAATTGGGATATTTAATTCACATATATTACAATGCATGTTGAAGCTGGCCAACTGTGTCACAGTAATCCCTCTATGGCCAGTCCTACTCTGCTCTGCCACTGCAAATGCTACAGTGGACACAATGCCAACCTGGGGCAAACAGACACAACATGGAGGAGAGCTAGAAGAATTAGGTCTGATCACTGACCTGCAATACAATGGAAACAAGATATACCTGTGCTCAAATCCCAATAGCTTGTACATGCATTTAAACTACCAGGTGCTAAAGGGGTGTGACCACATGTTAACACTAAAAATACTGGATCAACCCTCTGAACACTGCTATACTCTTTCTAGCAAGGTTTGCAATAAAAAAAATAGGGATATTTAGTTCACACCTTACTGGTACGACTGTGCTGTTATTTTATTGACAAACATATTTATATGGGGAGAGAGGAGCACCCAATATCCAAAGTAATGCCACATCCGATGGGAAGAGAACAAGCGTTTATGGAAAGTCGAGCCAACGCATTTTGGGGGAGCATCCTCCTCCTTCAGGGTTAACAACGAATACTAACTGTACACCAGGTTTATCTCTTTGTTTGTATGTTGGCCTTGAAGAAGGGGGAGGCTGTTCCCCCAAAACATGTTAGCTCAACTTTTTTACCTTCAATAAATCATTGTTATCTTCCCATCAAATGTGGTATTACTCTGAACATTGGATGCTCCGTTCTCCCCATATAAATACTACTCTAGAGCTGACACATGCAAAGGAGCAGGGATGCTCATGACATCATTGATTCAATGTAACATAAAGAATTGGTGTGATTTTATATATGTCACAAATGTGAAAGCAACTGCAGCTCACTGCCTGGAGCTTTTTTTGGTAAGTTGCTATCATTGGAGTAACAATAGGGGTTGCAGGGGTTGCAATTGCAACTGGGCCCCATGGTCCAGGGGGCCCGTGTGCCTCCCTTGTACGCCTGAATAGGAGAGATGGCGGGGGGGGGGGGACATTTAGAGGACCCAATCTCCCATATTTACCTTTATCCAGTTTACTTGCCTTCTTCTGTTCCCAGGGTCCCTGTGTGCTTCCCTGGTCTTCCCCCCTCCTCTCTCCTTCCAGCTGCTGTAGAAGATGTGTCATGATGGAGAGATGGGAACGGGTCGGTAAATTTGTCATTTACCTGGCTCCTTCCTTTTCTGAATGAACAGAGTCAGTGATTGGTACCAATTGATTCATTCATAACTAAAGCATAGTAGACTGTTTTACTATACTTCCGTTTCTGAATGAATGGGAGGCTCGGTGCACAGCTATTCCTGTCCATTCATTCTGTGCATCTGATGCTACTGAAATTGAGAGCTGAGGTTTGTTTAGACCCCTGATATCTCATCAAAGCCCCCCAACAGAGCTCCTGAAAAAAAATTGTAAACATTTTTAAAGATAAAATTGTAAAAGAAATAAAATGAAATGGTAAAAAAAAATAAGATTTATATAAAATTAAAAACTACTGACACCAGTGAGGAAACTATCAGGATTGCTGCAATTGGGACCAGGCCCTGGCATTTCACCACCATGGGGAGGCCCAAAGATGGCAGAAAGGGGGCCTGCTGCAGAACTTGTGAAAGGGCCCCGCTGCGGTACCATAATAAAGGGGCCCGTGATAGGAGTGAATGGCCCCAGGATCAGTGGGACGGGCCCTGGCCAGGGGTCAGGGGGCCCTTCATAATTTCTTGCACCGGGGGCCCTAAAGGTTCTAGTTATGCCTCTGGTTGCTATCATTGACCTTATATTGCTTTTGTGGATTAGTGATGTCATGAGTGTCCCACCCCTTTGTGTAGGTCATTGTGGGATGGGAAATCCTCATCCCGTAGCTCATTAGCCCAGGAATGAAAGCTGACTTTTGGGTTTGGACCAAACACAGCTCATCCCTACAAACTACCCAGGGGTACGAAGTGTGTTATCCTCAAGATCACCAGGTAAAAATAAAAGAAAAAAGCCTGGAAAAAATAATACAATGTGATCTGACGTAGCTCTGGAATGAGCGCCAACCAGTTTGGTGAAAGCAAAACTGATAATTTATTTGAATCACGGTTACACAAAAAGAAAGCTTATTTCAGCCAAAGTCAATAAACAGTCCAAATCCTGGTATCACAAACTAAACAGCAGGCTCACCGCTAATTCTTTGGCCCCATACTGGGGTTAGGCTCCTTAAATTGTTACTAAACCCACAACAGTAAAATCAGTCTGTATATGCAGTAAAGCATGCTTGTTATACTCACGGTGGAACTTAAGGGGGTAATCCTCTGCATTCTGTAAACAGGCTGTTTGATCCTGTCTTCTCTGATTCTCCCCTTCTTCCACAGTCCCTAATCCATCTCCTGATAGTACAGAGCCTTGGAAGCACTCTGCACATACTCAATTTGGTGTGTGTTGCTAGAGAGTTTTTTTTTTTTTGTCTTGGGAGGGTGCATGTGATCGGCAAAGTGCCAATCGGCACTATCCAGTGAAGAGGGTCAGGGGTCATGCAGCCTCATAGGACAGTCATAAGAGAATGAAAACTCCCCCTACAAGCTTTAACCAGTGCTCATCCTGACACTGATAGATGTCACAAGACTGCTATATACTGCTGATGAGAAAAGGTATATAGCAGTTTATAATTACTAAAATAATTGCATTTCCATGTTCTGTGTACTGTGGGAGACCAGATATAGTGAATGCAGGGTCACGGGGGAGAACCCCTGGGTATCACAATGTCTTTGTAACTGCCCCCCTTAAAGGGACCACAACTCAAATATTGGGGAAATGTACCTACCATCCAGTACACATTGCCCTGTACAACAGCTAAACATCTAAGGACTGGTAAGCTGCAATATATTATTTTTGGTCTTGGTGTACTTACCCTTTAACTCTGTTATGGGCTTTTATAAACTTCCTGCAGGGTTTGCATTAAAATCTTGATTGAATACATTGTTTGAGGTGGCCAAACGTATCAGTAATTCTTCTCTGGCCAGTTTCTACTTCACCAGCAAAATGCTAAATATTTCCATACACACAGCATGCTTACTGCACACTAGTTCCAATATGTAGTAAAATGGAGAATAAAGTGGGTTAAAAATATGATGAGAGGCACTGACTTGCAATATGCAATACAACAGAGAACATGTCTGTGCTCCAAACCCCGAATGCCTGAATAGCATATGAAGAGCCAGGTATGTGCGCACAACCGCTATCAGCCCAGTAGGTGTGCATATATTTATATATTTTAATATACCACAAGGATGATATATAACAATATGTAATAAAAATAAGTGAGAAGATTAGATATAAAAAATAATTAAAATTAAAGTCCCTACCACATCACACAATTTGTGAGGTGGATGTGGAAGTTCATGAATGTTCCAGGAGGAGGCAGCCAATCCCAAGAAGATGAACCGGGCTTCACAAAACTGAAAGAAAAGAAAAGAAGGGAGGCGCCTCTAAGTGCAGTATTAAAAGCAGGTTTATTCCAAAAAGAGATTAAAAACACTCACTAGATATCAAGGAATAATCAGCAAGGGAACTAGTCTATAGTGGCGTCACTGTAGGTTCTGTGCACCAGGGAGTGTGTCTCCTGACACTGCGGTGGATCTCCGGTCATCTGTGGAGAAGATGGTGAAGCCGGCTGTGTAGCCTCGTCCTGGATACGCGGCCAGCTTCACCATCTTCTCCACAGACGACCGGAGATCCACCGCAGTGTCAGGAGACACACTCCCTGGTGCACAGAACCTACAGTGACGCCACTATGGACTAGTTCCCTTGCTGATTATTCCTTGATATCTAGTGAGTGTTTTTAATCTCTTTTTGGAATAAACCTGCTTTTAATACTGCACTTAGAGGTGCCTCCCTTCTTTTCTTTTCTTTCAGCATATGAAGAGCCCCAGGGGTGTACGGTACTAACCTGTGACCACACTACTCTTAACACCTCATATGTTATGTAGATGGGAGCTGTGTAGATCTGAGCACAGATGTTTTTACTGTTCAATTACTCAGCTTCAATCAACTTGCACAAAAAAAAAAAACAAAAAAAACAAATATTTGTCCCTTAACCACTTCAGCCCCGGGAGGATTTCCAGCTTTAGGACCGGAGCCCTTTTTGCGATTCGGCGCTGCGTCGCTTTAACTGAAAACTGCGCGGTCGTGCAACGTTGTACCCAAACGAAATTTGCGTCCTTTTTTTCCCACAAACAGACCTTTCTTTTGGTGGTATTTGATCCCCTCTGCGTCATTTCTGATCGCCGCTATAAACAAAAGAAGAGCGACAATTTTGCAAAAAAACCCAAATTTCTTACTTTTTGCTAAAATACAAATCCAAAAAAAAAATATAAAAAAACATTTTTTTTCACCGTTTTTGGCCGATTTATATTCTTCCTCATATTTGCGATAAAAAAAATCGCAATCGGCGTTTATTGATTGGTTTGCGCAAAAGTGGCCGCGTTTACGGATGATGAGAATTCATTTTTG
>BLSH010214078.1:223742-245106 GCA_018402905.1 Glandirana rugosa | reverse complement strand
GGGGGCTCCTCTCAAAATCCCTGCCAGATCGAAGAGCCTGGTATGCTCTGGGGGGTGGAACCCACGCAAATTTTTTTGCGGGGGTTCCCCTTTAAGACACGGCACACAAGTCGCGCCGCAAGTCGGATCACCGCGATCCGACTTCTGGTGCGGCTTCTATTCAAATCAATGGGCTCCCATAGGGAACCATTGATTTTGAATAGAACGCCTGACGAGGCTTAACGCTGTGTATACAACGTTAAGCAACGTTATTGAGCGTTTTGCCGGCCCGGCGTCAAGAAACGCCATGACGCTGCAGCTTCAGAACGCACTGGTCCCGCGTTCTAGCTACAGCTCACTAACGCCGACGCCCTCTACTGCCCACAAACGCTGGCGTTTTTAGAGGGCCATTGAATAACATGGAGAGCCTCAAAAAAACGCCTACAAACGCCGGCGGCCAAAACGCCCGTGTGTATGAGGCCTAAAGTGTCCAAAGCTTGAGGTGAGCCTTCATTGCACCTGGTGGGGACTGTCCATGCTTCAACGTCTGAGAAGATTTGCCTTCTTTTTCCTTCCTATTCCTCACTTTGTGAACCCCATCTATTCACTGGGACTGTTTCAGATTAGCACTTTAGCATGGACACTTTATAGTTACCTTTGGATTTTTTAGTATTGTGTACCTCATGATTTTATTGAATTTTGTTTATATTTTCTTATTCACTGTTATTTTATTAGTTTATTTTTAGCAGCGCTCCCACAATTTTATACTTATGCATGTTCCATAACTTTGGGATCCCCATAGAAGCTGTAAATCACTGTAGTAGGCACCGCTACTACAGTGATTGCTGTTATCTTCCAGGTCCGGTGCCGATCTGCTTCCCCGCTGTATAGTGAACATGGGATGTTACTCACACAGAACAGGCACCTTTCAGAAAACACTTTGCATTTTCTCAATGGTTACAATTCATTCTCTGACTGAACGAGGCGGAGAAGCAGGAAGATGGCAGAGAATCACCAGGTATTGCACATGTGTATTGTACAGGACACCGTGAAATGTGTCCTGGACAGCAGGTACTTTTCCCCAGTATTTAAGTTGCGGTCTCTTTAGCCACTTCCCGCCCGGCATATTAACAAATGACATCTGGCTGGGTGGTTCATTATCCTGACTGGACGTCTATTGATGTCCTCAGGATAATCCGCGATCGCGCGCCCGCATCGTGGCGATCGGTGGTGCCATGGGTCAGCCTGACCCACCGCATTACCGACCGAGGTAAAAGGCTACCTTAGGAAGCCTTTTACCATGTGATCAGCCATGACCAATCACGGCTGATCACAGTGTAAATAGGAAGAGCCGTTTATCGGCTTTTCCTCTGCTCAGGTCTGCAGGCCTGAGCAGTGGAGAGCCGATCGGCTGCTCTCCTTGCCGGGGGGGGGGCTGTGCTGAACGTTTATCAGTGCAGCCCCCCTCACCCTCAGGATCACCACACTGGACCACCAGGGAGCCCCCCCTGGACACCATGAGGAGGCCGCCCAGGACCACCAGGGATAAAAACCACAGGGGTGATCAAATACCACCAAAAGAAAGCTTTATTTGTGGGAACAAAATGATAAAAAGTTTGTTTGGGTACAGTGTCGCACGCCCGCGCAATTCTCATTCAAATTGCAACAGCACTGAAAGCTGAAAATTGGTCTGGGCAGGAAGTGTTCTAAGTGCCCGGTATTGAAGTGGTTGAGGGGGACAGTTTGAAGACATTGTTGAGCAATCAGGGTTCTCACCCATGCAAGATGATGGGGTCTAGAGTAGTCCGGTTAGAGAAGAGAGGACTTTCAGTACTCTGTGGATTGATGAGCTCTTATTAGGGACCCAGAATATTGGAGGTTTGAAGAGTTTCAGGAGGGAAGAACATCCAAACCCTGATTTCAAGGACTCTGGTCATGAAGGGTATAAGTCATAAGCAAAGGAATATTGAAAAGCAGCAGGATGGAATCAGCACCTGTGTCAATGAGGCAGAGTGGAGTGGTTTACTAGCTGTGAGCAAGCATGAACTCTCTGGCAACTGAGGTGTTTGTTGTTGAAGCCCCGTAGCACCCTGAGACAAGTGGGAACCCTAAACCCAGTGTGTGGACCAAAGTCTGGGGGTGAGCCTGTTGCATGGTTTTCTTGATACCAGGATTATGAACTGTTTGCTCAATAAAGACCGTTTACTTTTACAAGCAACTTGCCGGTGATCTCGGGCCCTCCATATGAAAGTACTGACATTGGATCAAGCTGGAGCAATGTAACTATGTAGTTCATGCCTAAACTTCAGTTTATATTCACCTTAATCTAATCACCATAGAATCGCTAGGTGTTGATTTTTGATATCAGGAATCCTGCACAGGTGCCATATAATACTTCAGTAACACCTCTACCCTGGCAATTTGACAACAATTCACATCTTAAGCCCTGTAATTATCACCTATATCTGATTCCTGACACCAACAATGGGAATCTGTAACTAGAACATGGTGGTTCCACAGCTTTAACATCACCCATCCCATTCCTGGACAATCATCATCTACACTTTACATGGTGACTGGATTAAGGAGTGAATATAAATTCTGGGCATCTCCCTAAACCTCAGTGTAACTGAAGAAGTGGCTTAGATAATCTACCAAACGTCTTAAGCCTCGTACACACGGGACAACGATCGCATTCAACACGTCGTACTCACGACCGTTGTATGCAAAATCGATAGTTTGTGTGCGTGCTTTCAACAGTCGAACATACGACGGTCGTACATGGGAGTTGTATGTGCAGACTACAAAACTTGGTCGTACCAACAAGTTTGCATACGACCGTTGTATCGTGTGTAGAGCAGCTGGGTACAACAAGTTGCATTGTGCTAAACACGCATGCGACAAGTCCACTTCAACTAAACGAAATTAGATGAAGGAGCCCAAAGGGTGACGCTACGATACCAGCACTTCCTCTTTATACGCTCGTTCGCGTCATCACGTTCGGCCGGCCGCAAGTTGTATGTACGACCGTCAGGTGCACGTCAGTATGCTATTTACTTTATGCAACATACGATTTGCGACGATCATACGTACGATCGTCGTCCCGTGTGTACGGGGCATTAGACATTATAGAAGTTCATCTGAATGTGACTACTTACATAGATATACCATGACCTGGATAAATGATAACCATCACAAACATACAGCATAGGAGTAGAATATTACAGTGTTTGCTGAATGTTCTTTTATATTATTTTACTACTTTTGATTGTGATGATAAATGTTGCACAGCACTAAACTGAAAACATTTAACCATTCACATAGCAAACCAGTGCCCAGCCAAAAGAGCTTGCATTCTAATGTTCCTATTACAGCCACATGCACATACAGTATATTAGGTCCATTTATAAAAGAAGTTCTCACACGTATGCACAAACTTGATGAACATTTTATAAAGTGGATCTCAACATAATCACAAAAAAACCTAATATAATGTTCAAGTTCATTTCAAATGTTTTTAATATTTTTAAATACCTTGCCCCTAATTAAAAGAATACCCGTTAATCCTGCCCTAAAATTCTTGTGGTACAAATTAGTCTTCCAGAGAAACCCTGTAGATCTGTCACGCCACCAATCCCTGTAAACGTATGCAAAAAGAAAAACCCCCTTGTTTGTGGGACTTTGAGGGTGGTGGTACAGAATACAGTTTCAAATACATATAGTCTGAAAAAACATATTTATTGCACATAAATCCATTTATAAAATATGCATGTAGTAATGCAAGACATATATGAATGTCACTATATCATCTGTTAAGAACACCACAAAGTTAACAATTAGTATTGCACCAACCAACGGCTATGAGTGTACAGAAGATGATCACATTCCACAATCCTACACAAAGGGAAACAGCCCAGATTCTTGTGGAGGCATTTGCTATTATGGGGTCACAACTGTCTCCCAATTGTGCTCCTGATGGTGATGTAAGTGTATGTAGACAGTAATTGGCTAAAAGCAACTAGAGAAGATTAGCAGGCCTAAGATTCAGTATTTTATAATAATAAAAAAAAAAGTTTAATGCATGGTGCTTAAGCAAACAAAATAGTGTCCACTTGAGATCTACTTTAAGGAAGCCCACACACAGGAAAAACAGACCCCATGTAGATAGTGCCCTTAATGGAAGTTACATCTGCTTCGCTGCAGTGGGTTGGGAGAGGAGACAGCAGAACTAGGATCCCATCAATTATGCTGCAGTATACATTTATTGGCAAGAGGAGAGAGATGACCTCATAAATCTTCTGCTGCTTTTTTTTTGTCCACTCACAGGCTGGAGGCAGGGAGGTCACCAAGCTGCATTGTTTAACTTTAGCAGAGAAAGGTTAGGCCAGTGTTCTGGCTCTGCTACTTGGGTGGGCTAAGTACCTTTCAGGACTGGATAAACAAAATTACAATCTTTTGACAGGTAAAACCTCTTCTAAATATGTATTTCAACTGTGTGTTAAGTTGTTTGCCTGGACCAATATTATTTAAGACTGAATATTCATATAGTTGAATAAACCAAGTGCTGACTGCTTCTTTTTTAAGTCTCTCCTTAGTTACCTAAGGTTGGCCATCATCTATGTAAATATCCCATATATGACAAGCACGGGCTTCATTTCTTTAGGACAGGAGTGTCCAATCTTCCTAAACAAAGGGCCCGTTTACTGTCCTTTAGACTTTAGGGGGAGGGGGGTTGGACTGGACTTTGCCCAGTGGGAGTTGAAAATGGGCCAATTTCAATGGCTATATCCAATGCCCCATTATTGGTATTAGTGGGAGGAATAGTTCCCCATCGTTGGTATCAATGGGAAGAATAGCGCCCCATTGTTTGTATTAGTGGGAAGAATAGTGCCCTATCTTTGGTATCAATGGGAGGAATCGTGCCTCATCATTGGAATCAGTAAGGGAAATAGGGCCCCATTGTTGGTGTCTGTGGGAGGAAGAGTCCAAATCACTGATGTCAGTTTGAGGAATAGTTCCTTGTATCAGTGGGAGAAATAGTGCCCCATCATTGTGTCAGTGGGAGAAATAGTGCCCATCATTGGTGTCAGTGGAAGGAAAATGCCCCATTGTTGGTTTCAGTGGGAGAAAGAGTACCTCATTGTTGTTGTCAGTGGGAGAAAAAGTGACATGAATCAGTTGGAGATATAGTGCCCCCAGGGCCAGGTAATGGCAAGCAAAGGGCCACAGTTTGGAGACCACTGCTTTAGGGCCTACATATCAGTATGTATTACAACTGCAGTTACATTTTCATCCCAGACCACCAGTAGCCAAATATCAACAGAAAAGGGACAATTATCCACCTGGGTCTAGAGTCATGTGAGTCAACACAGGACAGATCTAGAATTGAAGCACTGGACCATAATATTGAAAACCACAAAAGTAGGTGTATTCCAAACATAATATGAGCGCAAAAACCAACACATGTTGTGGACTAAGCTCCATCCATTCTTCAGAGCTGAAACATAACATAAAAAATACTAATAATAATAATTTGTATTTAATCTTTTATGTTACATTTCAGCCCTGATGAAGGATGCAGTGTTTAGCCCTTGAAATGTGTTGGCTTTTATATTCACGTTATGTTTGAATAAACTTTCTTTTGGACTCAAATATTGTGATTTGATCAGATCTATCCAAATTCTACCACAACCCAAGATGATTGTGGAAATTCCTTGGTGGGTAGAGGTTGCAAACCTGGTATTCATATCCTTCCAGTTCCAATAACATCATACAGTTGGGTGAAAATGACAATATAATATTATCATTCAAGTAAACCTTAAGGCTCCAGCGCCATTTATACACCCTTCAAAAGCATGTGAATCAAATTGATAGAGCTCAGTCTTCTATAGGAATTACCCCATTTACTATTATTCAAGTAAACAGTAGGGCTCCAGCGCCATTATTTCACCCTTCAAAATCGTGTATATCAACTAGACCAGTGGTTATCAACTATGTCTTCAAGTGCCCCCAACAGGCCATGTTTTGGGAATTTCTCTTAGATAAAATAGCTGTCCAAAATACCAAACCATTGACTCTGATTTAAAGCACCTGTGCCAGATAAAGGAAAACCTGCAAACATGAACTGTTGGGGGTACTTGAGGACAGGGTTGAGAACCACTGAACTAGACGGAGCTTAGTCTTCAATAGGAATTACCCCATTTATTTTATGTTAAAGCTAAAATACAGAGTCCCACAAGATTTCATAGGCTTATGGAATACAAGGGTGGAAGGTCTACTGACCAGGTCGGCTGTGCCAGAGCCATCCTTATTTTTGTATAGTGTTGCCTATTTTGTCTATAATCATTTACACAAATCTGCTTTTCCTCCTTTTGTAACTCAATTTAACAATGGCTCATTTTTACTCAGCACTTGCTTAAACTTCACAGCTTCTATATAAAAAGGTTCTTGAGTCTTATCAGCTTTTCTGGCTCCCCGCTGCGCACAAATACATGGATTACGTGGGAGCGAAGTATATTTCTATTTATAACTGCATACATTTTATTTTTTTTTAAAAAAAGTGAATTCCTAATGTAATTGAACACACCTATTCAAAAGCTTGTGTCTTGTTGATTTCTCATTCATAAATGTGTGTGCCAGAGGAGAAATTGTGTTAACTCCTTCCGCTAGCGCTCTCCGCTCTGCCATCTCTATTGACTTCCTTCTTGTTTATCAACTGGAGGGAAAAAGGCAGATGAAAACACCCGCCGCAAATAAATTAAAATCTAAAATGAAATGAGCCGTGCTTTATATGTACCTTGCGCGGTCTTTGAAGCCTTTGTCGAGGTCTAGAACAAAGACCCAGAAAATGGTTTTGCCAACTATCGTCTCCATGGAAACCTCTACTCAGAGGAGAACAAGAGGTCGGCCATTTTGATAGACCGGTTCAAAGGGCCTCAATTTGTGTAACAATGGCTGATCGAGAGTCATTTTTGTTTTCTCTCAAACACAAAAAGCTTCCAACAGCTATTTCTTTCAGGAAAATTACTTTATGTTGTTATCGATACAAACATTATGTTTTTGTCTGTTGTGTCTTAATTTGATGATACATGTTATGGTAGTTTATTATTCATAAAGTTTCCATGCATTAAAGAAGAACTCTAGGGGAATATAACTAAATCAGTTTAATTTGTATAGCTTTTAAAACATTGGTAGGCACTTTTAACTGGTGCCATGGGTAGTTATGTGCAATCCCTTTCTATAGAAACCTGAACTCTAGGCAAATGGATTCTTTAGTTAAAATTAAATAGTCAAATAGTCATTTAAAACAATTACATGTGTTTTTAGTATAATAACCTATAATCTGGCTGTATATTGACTTTGAATAGTGCCCATGTGCACCAGAAATTGGGCTAAGAGTGGAAGTACCAGTACTGCTATCCAATTAGGATCCATTGCATTACACTTTCCATGGTCCTTCCATGTACCAGAAATGAGCATGAGAATGGGAAAGAAGTCTATTAAGTTTGATATCATTGCACAGTACTGTCATCCAAACATTTTTTTTTTAAAGTGGTTGTAAAGACTAAGGTTAAAAACATTTTAGGATCAGCTCCCCCCAACCCCCCTAAATAGTTACCTGGGCCTAATCTAGATCAAGCACTGCGCCTGACAACAACAGCACTGCTCTCTCTCCCTTACCATGGGACTCAGTGAGAGCAGTGGGAGTCATTGGCTCCTGCTGCTTTCAATCAAATCCACTGACAATGGGCCAGGGTCAAGCCATACTGTCTGTGTCAATAGACACACACAGCCCCACTCAGGATCAACCTCACACCTGTGCCACCATAGGGAGCAACTTCCTACAGTGGCATGCAGAGAAGAGGAGGAGCCCAGAGTGCTGGCGGGGACCCCAGAAGGGAAGGATCAGTGTAATACCATTGCAATTGAAGGTGTTGAAGATAATGTACAGAGAGCTTTTGGACTTTAGCAGGGGAGCATTGATTATTTAGAGCCCCATAAAAAAACTTGGGGGTGGTGAGGTGACACAGCTAGTTGCAGATGTTAAAAGAGAAGTATGAGGGCAAGCTTTGGGGCTCTACTTCTCTTCTGAGTTACAGGAGTGCACTTACTTTTGGTTTTGTGTGACCCAGAGTCAACTTATAGCAGGTTGTCTGCAGACGTGGCAGAGCTGCTCAAGGCACTGGGAGGATCCTGACCATATTGTTGGGATACACACAGCTGCCTCATTGACAGCTGGCTCTGGTTCTCAGTGTGAAGCCGAGAGCCAAAGCCAGCTTTGTCCACACCCACTTTCCAGCCTGTCACTCCAATGAGCACTAGAGGAGCAGATTGGAGAGCGGTGAATGACAGTCACTGCTCTCTGCTCTAAGAACTGAGCAATCAGAGGTCACGTGATCGCTCAGCTCTCGGGCTTAGAGCCGACATGGGACAGCTGCAGCATCACACTGATGCTTCAGCATAGAGGGGAGTATAGATTTTTTTTTTTTATAAACATCAAACTTCTTCTTTAAAGATGGTGTTACCTTCTGACTGTATCATAAAGTGCATGGGTGGATGAACATTCTGTCAGGTAATCTACATATATATTATTACAGGCATTTATATAGCACTGTCCCTGTCCGCCTTGCAGGAGCAGGTTCAATGTAAAGGCCCATTTGAACTCATCCATTGCAAAGATAACTCAGAACTTATAGCTCTGCAATCAGAAAAATGCAAGCTCCCGGCTGATTGGAGAGCATTAACTCTGACTTGGCATGGGTCATATTGGACCTCTGCAGAGATACCATTGTTTCCACACAGAGAGCAAGGCCTTTTTTCTGCAGCATCCTGACTGGCATAGGACAGGCTTCTTTACTCTGGGCTGTGATGCACCGGGAATCAGGGTCGCCTTAATAGCATCATGGGCCCTTGGGCAAAGTAATGCATTGGGCACCTATCAGCCTGCCCCAAATCTATGCACCTACTTTCAAGAATTAAAGTATAATTAGTTGATAGAATGAAACATATATTTATTAGTACTTTCAAATAAATTTTAAACAATAAGTACATGCTGTAAATCGAAGACTAAATCAACACAAAGGGCACAGCACGGGGGGGTGGCAGAAGGGCAAATTACAGGAGGGCAAGATACTGGGATCAGGAGGGCAAAGTTCTGGTTTTGGGAAGCTGGCAATCCTGGGAAAGCTTAATAAACAGCGTGCCTATCCCAGAAGATCCGGGACAGTTGGCAAGTGTGATAATACAAGATTATCATGGGGCCCTTGGACAGTGCCCAAGGATTAAGACAGGCCTACCTGGAATGCATTTAGCTATTTAAACTGAGGTTCAGTTGGGCTTTCAAGTCTAATATACAGCATCAAGGGACCTGATAGAAAGTCTGGTTACACAGTAGGGATTGCAACTGCTTGAAAAGGTTTATTTGTACTGGAGTTCTCCTTGTATAGAAGTCTTTGTGCTAGATGATAAGTTGCAAAGTTGTAATGTATGCTACTATAGCCATGTTATGTTTGTGTTGGTAATGGCTGCTGTCCATTTATCATCTGCTGCTGATCCATTGCCTGTAATTTTACCATGTCTCATTTTCCCTCCCTATGCTACCTCCATTTTGTCACATTCATTTTTATGCCCACTGTCTGACGTCAACCACACTGACATCCTCTCCCACCTGCAGACTCGCAGACATTTAATCAAGGTATCCGCCACTTACTAGTTGCCCTGTGTATGCCAGTAGCTCTGCATGTAACTCATAGATGCCAATCATTTCTTTTCATCTAAGGTGTCTCACTAGCTGGCAATTAGTTCAGAACTAAAATACCTGTTGGCTCCTGTTGTGCTGTTCTGTGTATGTGTTTCTGAAATTAAAAGGAATGTTCTTTTTTTTTTTTTTTGCAGCTTCGTTATTGTAGAATGAAATTATTCCTTCACCCTGTAGACATTTCATACCCCTTATTTTTTTTTGTGTGTGTACATGCAAATATGTTTGTTGTCCTTATGTTACTAAATCCAGTAGGCTGACATAGGGGGCCACAACTGGCAGAATCTGGGAAATCCCTTTAAAGTGAGACTCCTAGACTCCTACTAAAGAGCTCCCTGGATGCAAGCCTGATCCATTGGCTTTAATTCTTTCTTTCTCACCTGGAACAAGCATGCAATTCAGGAGATCAAACCTCTGCATGCTTGTTCCAGGGCAGTAACTTGCAAAATACTGAAGCCAATAATCTAACATCCACGCAACTAGCTTTATTCTTAGGAGAGTATAGCAGTGGTAGTCTAAAATTTCTCTTAGCATAGATAACCCAGACTTGGCCAAACATTCTTTAGAAGTAGGTCAGCATGGGCATTTGCTTTAAAGTAAACCTAAGTAGTAATACTCAACAAATCAAACTAACATCAGGCTGTAGACACTACCACCTTTCCCTGTGTCCTTCAACTGTGCCTCCTTGGTCAATAGGAAGATGTATAATGAATGGTGAGTAGAGCAGAGTCAAGACTTCAAAGGTGGAAGTCCATATTTTCGTACTGAGCACCACAAGGTCCCATTTGGACAACCTGAGCGATGAACAGAGGTGTGAGTGTCTCTGCTCGGTGTCTTCGTTCATGTCTCCATGTTAGTTTTGTCTGTTGAGAGTGAGCAAAGGGACTCTATTTCACCTTCCTTGAAGAACAGGTAAACCAAACAACTGGCATATACATGAAATTTGTTCCAACGTAAAGGGCAGCCACATTACTTCAGCATAAAAAATGCAGTGTGGGAGCCTCAACACCCAGTAAAGAAACACCATCATTGAGTTTACAGATGACATGGGGCATGTATCAGAGCTCCAGGTTGCTGGAAATTAGAGGAATCCAGCATGGTGCTCGAGGTTCATGGACCCTGAAAAACATGCAGAAGAATCACAGATTGAAGGTTAAAGAAAGCAGCTTTTCTTTCAATGCAGGTCTTAATTGAAAAAGTTAAACAAAGTTATAGGCTTAGTAAATACCAAAAGTACCGCACGTGTGAAGTACAGTGACTCCACTAAAATGAAATAGCAATTAAGTGAAAAAAGTTAGTGAGAAAAGTAAAATATACACATTCACTGCTGCCACTTTAAATACATTTTCAAAAACCACATTCCCCAATACTTGGATGTGAAGCAGCGCTGTGATACAACAATTAATTCAAACATACACATCTAAAGCCAGCCATAGACGGTTTGAATCTCAGCTGGTCCAGCAGTAGGAACCAGCCACGTTTGGAACTATGTATGGGAAGGCTGAATGTACCCAAGTTAATCAACCGATCAACTTGGGTAAAACCAGCCTGCCAGATTTCAGATGCGTATATTGCAAGCGGGTGTTATAGCCGCTAGCAATAATCATTGTCTTCTCCCAGTGGGGACGGCTTCCTCCACCAGGAGAACACAATGACTCGGGAGGGATTCCCCTGTCAACACTGTCTGCCTATGGTTGCAGGAAAGAAATTCACTCAGTCTATGACCAGCCTAAGTGCCCATATAGTAATAGTCCCTTAAGCAATAAAGCCCAAGAACACCACACCAGTAATAGGAAACAGAATCTTGTTCCACAGTGACACTGCTCACGAAGAATCCACCGCCACTCTCCTGTGACACCCACGTAGTGTATTGGCTTCCAAGCACTCCGTCTCACTCACCAGATGGATTTGCCTCTCAAACAGATGATCGGCAAATGCGCTTGTGTTAATCAATCCAGCTGCTCCCCAGTGGACAAGCTTATTTCGTCTCCACCTTCCTTAATTAACTCCATGAACATGCTCCACATAGTGTAATCCCTTTCAGTAAAAGGAGTTTATTCCAGCCCATTAAAAACTACTCACAAGCAAAATATAGATAATACACATAAATAGCATCAACCTCCCACCGGTCCCCGTGTCGTAACCTCCGCAGCATCACTTCTGGTGGGGCCCTGATGTCACTTCCAGCTGCACGGTTTGCCCTAACGTGTTTCGTCTATTGACTTTATCAAAGTTAAAGTTTTGGGCTTACTTTAAATATAGTCATGCCATAATACATGTACCATATACGGTGTATATATATATATATATATATATATATATATATATATAGATCTTGCCTCATCATTCGTCAAATACAAGCAAATATACAGACAGAAGATTTCATTCAGCAGTCTTGAAGAATGTATTGGATAGAACCAGTTACAAAGAAGTAGTGACAAGTGGCAACAGTTTTGTCCAGAGAAGCCCTTCATCAATCCAAAAAGACATCTGAATCACTATAATATATCAAGCATTATTATAGCAAAATATTGGGGACACCCCTTCAAGCTATCTCCAGTGAAGAGTACTGTTGTTGGTTCATCCTACAAAGACATTTTTTTAGACAACTAAGAGCTTCCAACGGTTTGGGGAAAAACCTTTTCTGTTTCAGCATGACTATGCCCCAGTGCACAAGGCCAGCTACATAAACATACGTTTTTATGAGTTTGAGAATCTCAACCCTAATAAATACCTTTGGAATGAACCACAACACCAGTTGTCAGACACATCTTCTCATCCAACATCAATATCTGACCTCACAAATGTCCTTTTGGCTCAATGGGTACAAATTCTTAGAAACCCCAACATCTTAAGCAAAGCTGTCCCAGAAGACTGGAGTCTATTGTTGCTATAAAGGGGAGCCAACTCCATATTAATGCCCATGGTTTTGGAATTAGATGTCCAACAAGCTTGTATAGGTGTGGTGGTCAACTTTTGGCCCTATAGTATACATGGGAGAAAGCAGAAGGCAAAAGAACATATTGCAGGACACATGTATTATTTTAGGGATCAACAAAGCGAAGTACCACTGAGAAAATATTTCATAGAATGTGCACACACTGAGGCTGATCAAAAAACAGATTTGAGCACATTAACACAATAAAATGTGTGAAGATCCACTTCATATCTAATCATGTAAAAAGAAAATCCCTGTTTACTTTTTCTATCTGCACATGCTTGGATAATTTATTGTGTGAAAATTCTCAAATCTAAACTGAACTATTACAAGAATATCAATTTTTGCACCTTAAAGTGGTTGTAAACCCTTCCATACATTCAGTGAAGTGATTAGCCACAGGGATGAAACAAATCCTCTTACAGAAGTTGTACCTGTCTATCTGCAGTCTTCTGTTCTCTACATCAGTTCAAAGTGCAGAATTTATAGAGCTTGTCTGAGCTTTCAGAAAGTAGGGGGCAGGGAGTTGAAGTTCTACTCTGCAGAGCTCAGTAAGGAGAGCTAATAGCTGATCACACCCTTCACACAGCACACAGGAACATAACTGAGGCTGTCAATCACAGACTGTGTGCTGGAGCTCCCTCCCCAGTCACCTTTTTTTCTCTTAGTGTCTGATAGCAGAGGAGCAAGGGAGCAGACAAAATGACACCTAGTGCTCTGGATTAAGACATGTACACATTACAGAGCCACTTTAAAGTGGTAGTAAACTCTGTACTACCACTTGTACCTACAGGTAAGCCTATAATAAGGCTTACCTGTAGGTACTGTGAATATCTCCTAAACGTGCACAGTTTAGAGGATACTCAGAGTGCATGCAGACGATAACATCTGATGGCTGATGGCTTACAGTGCCACACCTTCAGAGCCCGTGCCAGAAACGGCAGCTCCCACACACAAGCACGGGTGTGACGTCATCACGCCCCCTGCCATTCATGTAGCCGGAGGCCGCAAACCCGGAAGGAAGACTGGAGAAAATGTCAGCCGTCTCAGCAGGGGCATCGCAGCACGGGAGGGCTTCGTTCTAAGATAAGTTCCTCGTAATGAGATAGTATGCAATGCATACTAGCACATTATGACATTCCCTTCCTGGATTTTTTTTAAGCACCAGTGGTTTACAAAAAAAACAAACATGTCATGCTTACCTGCTAAGTGCGGTTGGTTTTCTCTTGGATCCTCCTCTTCATGGGTCCCTCTTCGCTGCTCCTGGCCCCTCCCTCCCGTCGAGTGCCCCCACAGCAAGCATCTTGCTATGGGGGCACCCGAGTCGAGTCACAGCTCCGTGTGTCCATTCAGACACGCATCCCCAACCCTGCCCCGCCCCCTCTCTCCCCTGATTGGCTAACTGGCTTTGATTGACCTGGAGAGTTTGATTGGAGAGTCCCGGATGGCTAAGACACTCGTGGACATCGCTGGAGAGAGATGGGGCTCAGGTAAGTATTGGGGGTGCCGGGGCGGCTTCTACACACAGAAGGTTTTTTGTCTTAATGCATAGAATGTTTTTTTTTTTGTTTTTGTAGGTTATGATTGTTTTTCCTTCCTTACAGGATTGTTCTTTCTTTTTTTATTATTGTAGATGATAAGCAAGCATATGCAGAGATGATCCAGCCAGGCTGGCATCTGTTTGTAATTTGGCATGTTTATATATAATGATAACTATTATTTTTGTCAAAACATGATTGGTTAGCCTAAAATGATGTCATTTACTCTGCATATACTGTACACATAATAGGCTGTTCACGTTGGAAGGGAATTTTCGTTTAGCTTAGTGAATGTGGTGAAAATCCACTTTGCAACAAATACTCAATCATGTGCACTTAAAATTTTAAAAAACTATATTATTTTTGCACGTGATTAGATGATGGAAGTCAATAGAGATTCACCACATTTACTAAGGTATGGGGAAAATTCCCTTCCAGCGTGAATAGCCTATTTGCCTTTAGTAAATCATCCCCTATATTAATGATTGATACATTATATTGAGTTGGATGTAGCGTTGGCTTGCTGGAGGTGTCTTTCCAAAACTGTTGCCACTAGTTGCTACTTCTATGTAAGTGGATTATCATTGCCAGGGTCTTCTGTTTGTATACTAGTTGATATGAAATGGATAGTGGGCAAGTCCTGCTGACGCATACTATGACACAACTGATAAGTGCTGTCAACCACCAATGAGTTTTGCTATAACCACTTGCCAACCACCGACCGCAGCGGCGACAGAGTGGCTCATTATCGCAAACCGCCGTCATATGACGGCAGCTGCGATAACTAGTGCTGTGAGCGCGCGTGTGTCGCCGGAGGCACGCTCACTGTGTCCGGGGGGGGGGCCAGGGAGCGGGTAGGGCGGACTCGATGGCTACCCCGCAGTGAGAGAACGGAGGTCCGTGTAAGTAAACACGGACCTCCGTTCTGTGAGGGGGGAAGGGCTGTGATCACAGCCTTCCTCTACATGGAAGCTGTGATCGCTTCCCTTCCCCAGCTAGGGCACTCCCCCCACAGTTAGAACACGCCCAGGGAACACAGTTAACCCTTAGAGCGCCCCCTGCAGGTTAACCCCTTCACTGCCGATGGCATTTACACAGTAATCAGTGCATTTTTATAGCACTGATCGCTGTATAAATGCCAGTGGTCCCAAAAAAGTGTCAAAATGGTCTGACATGTCCGCTGCAATATCGCAGTACTGCTAAAAATCTAAATCGCCGCCATTACTAGTAAAATAAATAAATAAAATAAAAGCCCCAGAAACTAATTCTCATTGTCCGTAAATGCAGCAACTTTTGCGCAAACCAATGAATAAACGCCGATTGCGTTTTTTTTTTTACCAAAAATATGAGGAAGCATTTAAATCGGCCAAAACCGATGGAAAAAAAATGTTTTTTATATATATTTTTTGGATTTGTATTTTAGCAAAAAATAAGAAATTTGGGTTTTTTTTGCAAAATTGTCGCTCTTCTTTTGTTTATAGCGGCAATCAGAAATGACACAGTGGAGATCAAATACCACCAAAAGAAAGCTCTATTTGTGGGGAAAAAAGGACGCACATTTCGTTTGAGTACAATGTCACACGACCGCGCAATTGTCAGTTAAAGCGACGCAGTGCCGAATCGCAAAAAGTGCTCGGGTCCTAAAGTGGAAAATCCTTCCGGGGCTGAAATACTGTCACAGTCATGTTTCCTTTGACAAATAAAGCCAACTATATCATTTCAAATCACCCATGTCATTCTCTACATAAGTCATTAAAAAGTAATATTACATATGGTATTTTTGCTATTTCCTGTTATACAAATTGCACCAGTTTTCAGTCAAAGCAAGTGATATGCAGTAACTTGTAAAAAAAGATTTTTAACAATTTTGCATTAGATCAGTTGTCACATTCATGCTTGTTTTATATGGGCTTTTGTTTATGTCAGAATTGCTTTTTTGCACATATAAGTAAATAGGAATGTAAAAGCAGCTTGAAGCAACTTGATGCAATTTATAAGGAGGTCAAATTCCCCTGTGAATGAACCTAATGCTTTTGAACGCATGCTGCATTGTCCCATCTACTAAAGCCCCTGCTTTGTCCTTTGTACTCGGAATTCAAACAAGTGCAAGGTCTATTTTTATTGACTGCTATGGGTCTATGTACCTAAGAATGAGCACTTATAGGCTAAGTTCACTTTTCCAGGAAGGAGTTCAATAAATCCCTACCAACACTTTTGGCAATTTGGCCCTTTAAAATGGCCTGCGCCAGACACGTGCAGCAGATTGCATCCCCTTTCACGCGGGTGTTTCGATCAGATCTGCCTGACGGTTTTTCAAGGAGACCTAATTAAAAGGTCTATTTATCCCTATGGTGGGGTGGCAGGTTTAAATGGACTTTTGTCCACACATACCTGTCTACCTCTGGGTCTGCTAAAACAAACAGGAGAGGACTCCATCCTTTTCTGTTTAGGCAGAGTGGATCGAAGGCAGCAGAGTCCATTTACTCCCAACTGCCCATAGAGCAGAGCAAGCTCTGGATGGATGTGTCAACAGCCTTCTCTGCTCCAATCAGCTCCCAGATCCCCTGCTGATGGAAAATGGAATCCACCCCGTGTGGGGACCAAAGGTAGTTCTTAATAGGGCCACTTTTATAAAGTGGCCCTATTCATGCACCAGATTCAAAATTAATTACCTCCAGTGCATTGATAGTGAAACTGGTGTTAACCCAGATAGCAAAGATAACTTGCCACAAATTTGTGGCAGTGTTGAATTGTAAGTCTGTTACCTTGCTGCACATTTTCACTGGCAAGTTGCATACTTGCAGAGCACTTGAAGCCCAAGTTCTAGTTAACACGTTGCCAATTTGTAGCAAATGTGCATGGTAAGTCTCTAGCAGGAGCAAAGTTGCAGTGATGAGTCTACAGCAAGAGCTCTGCAAGTCTACAGCATGGGAATTCAGCCACAGTGACCCCTGTGGTGGGATGACTATTGCACAACATAACTGGAACAGGACCTGCAGCAGAGTTGCAGAATGTTTGCAGAGAATGTTGATCTGGAGTCATGCATTGTAGGCTTGCTGCAATTGTGCAACAAACTTGTGTAGCCTGGCAAGTCTAGCAATAGCTTAGCAAGTCATTTTCAAACTTGCAGCACAATTGCTTGCTATCTGGGAATTAAGACTTAGTGTAAGCTGGCATACAGAGACAGGCGGAGTGCCTGTCCCTGTACGCATTGTAGCAGAGTGGTATATTTGCTGCTGGTACGCTCTCCCTGTCACTGGTTGTTAACGACACTGTTAGTTTCACAGTGGGTGGAGCCTGATGGGGAAGCTGCAACACTAGTCCATAGCTGTCTTCAACAGGTGCATGAATCTGTCACCTACACCAACGTTTGTTGTGTGGAGGCACATTGGAATTCTAAAGACTGCCTTAGACACTCCTCTCATGAATTCCCCTGACTGTATATTCAAGCATCCCCAGTATATTAAAAATCACTGTGCAGTTTATAAAAAAATAGCTTTTTTAAAAAAGAAATTGGCCTTCAGTTTTTATTAAAGTGAAATTTCACCCAAAAGGGGAAATTCCGCTCTTCCTCCTCAACATTTGGCACATCAACTTTTTGGGGAGGAGCGGGTACCTGGTTCCCCCACATCCGGTCAGATTGGAGTGGAAGTTTGCCCCCCCCCCGCAGTCTTCTGGGACACATCACAGGTCCAAGAAGACTGCAGGACCATTCACAAAGTGCAGCATGGCTTACAAATGCGCAGTGAAATGCTGGCTTTGAAGCTACAAGACTTCACTGCCACTTTCCCTTAGTGTTAAGATGCTGGCACCTGGACCCAAAGCCGATTGAAGAATCACCTCGGGTGAGGACAGCGCTGGATCCTGGAGCAGCTAAGTGTCCTTATAGTAAAAGTCAGCAGCTACAGTATTTGTAGCTGCAGAGTTTTAATTTTTGGGGTGAAGATTGGTGCTCCTCTTTAAGGAGTTCTGTTCCCCAGGGGACATAGGACATGTAGTACTTTGTCCCATCTTCCTATGTGCTGTCTATAGAGCACTCCTCCAGTCTCCTGGCCATCCGCCAATGCAGCTAGCAAGAAGACAGTTGCTTTGACAGATGACGCGTTTCTCCATCTCCAAGACTTGCCCCAATACAAGTGTCTCATGAGGAATGCAGGGGTTTAAGGGGGAGCTTGTCAGCTAAAATGCTCCAGGCAAGCTGTGAATGCTTGGAGAAGAAAAAAAGTGGCGTCTGTCAAAGCAACCATCTGCTTACTACTTGCATTGTCGGACGGCCAAGGAGGGAGGAGAGGTGCTCTGTCTAACCTCACAGCTAGCCTTAGACCAGTGGTTCTCAACTCCTGTCCTCAGGACCCACCAACAGGCCAGATTTTAAGTATTACCTTGGGGAGATGCAGACTAGAATACGGCAATCACTGAGCAGAAAATTATATCACCTGTGATGTATTTCAGTTATCCTGCAAACTTGGCCTGTTAGTGGGTGCTGAGGACAGGAGTTGAGAACCACTGCCTTAGACAGTACATGGGAAGATCGGACAAAGTACTACATGTACTTTGTGGCCTGGGGAACAGAAGATATGATTAAAAATGGAAGTGAGACTACTTCTTTAACCGCTGGTCGGCAATTGACGGTGACAAGGTGGCTCTATTGCGCAAATCGCCATCATATGGCGGCGGCTGCAAGATCGAGCCCAGTGAGCCGGAGGCGCGCCCGCGTGCTCACTGTGTCCGGGGAGGGCCAGGGAGCGGGTGCGGCGGATTCGATCTCCGCCGGCCACCCGCGATGCCCCCCCCGGAGAGAAAGAACGGAGGTCCGTGTAAGTAAACACGGACCTCCGTTCTGTGAGGGGGGAAGGGCTGTGATCACAGCCTTCCTCTACATGGAAGCTGTGATCGCACAGTTAGAACACGCCCAGGGAACACTGTTAACCCTTAGAGCGCCCCCTGCAGGTTAACCCCTTCACTGCCAATGACATTTACACAGTAATCAGTGCATTTTTATAGCACTCGTCGCTGTATAAATGCCAATGGTCCCAAAAAAGTGTCAAAATGTTCCGACAAGTCCGCTGAAATATCGCAGTACCGCTAAAAATCGCAGATCGCCGCCATTACTAGTAAAAAATAAAAAATAAAAACCCCAGAAATGAATTCTCATCATCCGTAAACGCGGCAACTTTTGCGCAAACCAATCAATAAACGCCGATTGCGATTTTTTTTATCACAGATATGAGGAAGAATATAAATCGGCCAAAACTGATGAAAAAAAATGTTTTTATATATTTTTTTTTTTGGATTTGTATTTTAGCAAAAAGTAAGAAATTTGGGTATTTTGCAAAATTGTCGCTCTTCTTTTGTTTATAACGGCGATCAGAAATAACGCAGCGGTGATCAAATACCACCAAAATAAAGCTCTATTTGTGGGAAAAAAAGGACGCAAATTTCGTTTGGGTACAACGTTGCACGACCGCGCAATTTTTAGTTAAAGCGACGCAGTACCGAATCGCAAAAAGGGCTCCGGTCCTAAAGTGTGAAATCCTTGCGGGGCTGAAGTGGTTAACATGTCAAACCTGTGCACTGTGCGTGGCCTCACCCAAGCCTTTAAAAAACTTCCTAGTATAAACATTCCTACCTATCCTGTCCAGGACGTGTTGTATGTTAGGAGAATGCTTCTGGCAATGCAGGAATGAGTGCTCTGATGGATTCAAAATTTGCGCGTGCTCTATGAGCTCTCTCAAAGCTGCGACTATGCTCAGAGGGAAAGAAAAGAAACTGAAAGTGCTCATTCCTGCAGTGCTGGGGGCACATAGCCAGTGTACAGCATGCCTTGACCTCTAGGTAGAACCGGGACAGTTGCTCACATTGGAGGTTTTCTTACAGGCTTAGGAGAGGCCATACACAGCCTACAGGTATGACACTTAAAAGAAGCCTATTTTTAAAACCTGCACAATGATTTTTAATCTACTGAAGACCCAAGAATACATGGAACTTTTTTGGACTGGTGAACTTAGCCTTTAAAGTTTATATCTAGCCGAGACTAGCTCGGACAGTTAGAGTTCCTGCCAGTTTATTTTCCTTTTTGTGTCTGTGGCCCCTGTTTGGAGAATTTTCTTTACCTCCTGTCCCCCTGACAACATTGTCACCAGTACAGGAAATGAGGGTAAATCTCTTTAAAAGCAGCACAGTGGCAATAAAAACATGTTTTACCAGCTTTCCACTGCTGTCTGAGACTCCACCGGAGATTTCTCACGTCCTACCACAGTGACAAGGAACAAAACTGAACAGGCAGTGGAGGGAAATCTCCCAGTGGACAAAGCAGAAAATATTTGACAGGGTCTCTAATTTTTCCCTAGTCTGTCCAAAACTGAAAAAAAAAGTTGTGTCTTGGGATACACTTTAACAATATGAATGATTTTGGAAACAACATTTAGACGGGAGCAGTGTTCTACCGTTTTATCCTTTAACATTGACATCATGTTTTATTAACAGTGTCAGGGGATGTAGGGGCCTCCCACAGTGGTCTGCCATTGTTCTTGCATGAACTTTCTGTTTCCTCACAGCTGCATGTAAGACCCACTCACTCGCTTCCCTGCAGATCCATATATTACATGCCTTATCTGCGTGCAAAGCTTCTTATAATTAAGGTTTTATTTTCTGCAAGGTTCTGTATACTGTGTGGGTTACAACAGTTTCCTCCTGGACAATTGTTCTGCTTCTACACTGTATTTTCACTTCTTATTTTATGTTTCTTCCTTTACCCCCCCCTCACTCCCACCTTTGTCCCATTTGTGGTTGTTTCCTTCCCGTTCCTTTTCTCCTCTTTCCTTGATGCCACCAGATCCCAGCCCTTATCCCACTCATTCAGGTTTGGACCACGCTGTCGTTGGAGGAGTGGTAGCCGTGATTGCCTTCCTGCTGTTCTGTCTGCTCATCGTCTTGGCACGCTACTTGATCAGACACAAAGGTAAGGTCCATCCTAGACATCTCCATCTCATCAGTCCAAATCATTAGGGTCTTCATTGGAGGTATAAATGAGACCTGCCTAAAGTAGATGTAAGCCCAATCTCTTAAGTCTCCTCTAAGATTAAAAATGAAGGTAATTTCAAAAGTCATATTTAATACTTTCAAAAGTGCAGCTTTCAAAAAAATAATGAA
>BLSH010214078.1:190679-211335 GCA_018402905.1 Glandirana rugosa | reverse complement strand
TGTTTTCGAATACAAGTATATAAACTAACACAGAGTTGACTGGAAGAAAGAGTATCCGACGT
Organism: Glandirana rugosa; assembly: GCA_018402905.1. Taxonomy (NCBI): domain Eukaryota; kingdom Metazoa; phylum Chordata; class Amphibia; order Anura; family Ranidae; genus Glandirana; species Glandirana rugosa. Next base: position 211,273 of record BLSH010214078.1, on the reverse strand, counting down.
CCTTCACCCCCTTTTCACCAGCCCCGTTAACGTAAAAAATCAACGAGACTAAAAAAAAGTAGATAATCCAGGGGTACTGAATTTTTCCACCTGAATCGGAAATTTTATACTAAAATATAAACGGATCTCAAGTTGAAGGTCTTATTTCGACTTATTTGATAATCATGTTCTCCCCACGTTTCGAAGCTAGAAGGAAGGACCTAGAGACTGTCATATTACTACTAACGCCTTCTGACTTGTGTGGTTTCAGGTAAGTTTTGGTCTTTTAGTTAAAACCCCCCGACCACTTTTCCCCCACTTCCTGCAGCCTATGAGAAAGAAGGTCAGTTGAGACACAATCAAATATATGAACATAAGCTTTTGTGTGTTTACATAACTGTCAACTAATAAGGCTCTGATACAGTGTTATCACTCTAAAATGCTTTCAGGCACTGGGAGTTTGCCTGCAAGAGAGGAGAGTAGGGGGATGACCTTATTGGTGTGGAGAGAGATGCTCCTTCACTGTTCAATCAACACATTGGAGTAGAGAAGGTGACCAACCCATAGCTGTTCCACTGGAGCTCAACTTGACGTATATGGCTATACTCGACTTTCTGGATTTTCTGCGGGAAACAGAGGAGATAAAATAATTGAAATGACCATGCCATTAGCTTAATGCTTAGAGCAATATTTTATGCTGTTGAAATGGGGGGGGTGGGGGTGGTCAGAGCTATTCCACTATCCAAGATCCTCAATCCTCCACAGATTGGCATTTGACTGAATGCACCACTTCCATCCAAAATGGGGAAATCTGTTTTGTTGTAACCAGTTTTCTGGTTTTTATTTTGGGTGTTGGAGTTAACTAACCACTTCCTGTCCACCCTGTACTCCACAACCTTTTTACAATCTGTTTGCTCTTGTTATGCAGCAAATATACAGTATAATATACATATATATGGTCCAGGTGCTTCCCAGTCAGTCTGATTTGCTGTTCTATATTTGTATGTAGATGAAGAAAGAAACATGGCCGCTTTTATGGGTTGCAAGAGCTTCCTGCAGGGAGGAGACTCCGATATATATGGATGCGTGTCTAAATGACTGTGCTGAATGTAGTTCACTATATGTTTGTACCTTTCTAAAATATATATCTCTATATATACTCAGTCTGTGAAAATACATCTTATGGGAAGCTTATGGATTCTAATACGGCTCATTATTTTCATGGGTGGATGAGGTTCAGTACACACCTGTAGGGGCATTAGCCTTAAAAAATATGTATTCTGCTAAATGTACATATACCATGTAATTGACAGGTTCACATTATTCTCTGAGTAGGGGTTTTTCTATACTGCGTGTAGCAGATCACATGCTGTACCCCTGGTGATAGGTGACACCCCATGGCTGTACTTGTCCTCGTGTGACAGCTTGGGAACAGTGCAGTAATCAATTTTACATTGCTACCCTGAGTCCCACTGTCCAAAGGAGAAGGCAGCTGGGGTCCAGGAGGAAGGGTGAGATTCTAAAAGCTGAAATCCAGGTATGGTTTTTGTTCTATAAAGGACCAGTAAGTATACATACAGCATCTCATACCTGTGGGACCGCTGTGGAAGTGAAGGATCACTGTAGTAGTCATCACTACTACACCAATCACCATAGTCTTCCAGCTGTCCTTCTGCATAGTGAACAGAGGAGGTTGCTCATTTGACATGGCCAGCATTCATTGAACGCCTTGTATTTTTTTACAGGCTACTGATTTCCTCTCATTGGACCTGGTGGAGGGATGGGGCGTTGATGCCACTTAGAGAATTTACTTATCTTTACTATACAAAAGGACAGCTGCTTGGCACAGGACCCGGTAGACCCTGGTGATCACTGTAGTACCAGCGCCTACTACAGGTTTTTCTGCCTCCATAGCAGTCCCACATGTATGAAATATGTATACTTACATTGGTCCAAGCTGGACCAATATAACTATGCAATAAAAACTATACACGTCGTTAAGTTTTAGGCTGCCACTATAGGGCATCTCCTAAAAGCAACAATTTCAGCTTACCTCCTGGTGGGAACCAGCCCTATTTAAGAAGGAACATGCTCGTCCTGAAACCATAAACAGCAGAATAAAATGGATCCTTGATAGTCTGTTGATAACCATCTTGCAGCTTGTGTGTTCTGTGGCATGTTAGCTTTGTTACAGAAATCTCAATTATCATATAAGACTACATATGCTAAATAAAGTGTTTAGTTTGTGTAATTTGGATGGTAGAGGTTGATAGTATAGTAATGGGTAATGTGTGACAACACTTGCAAGTCTGCAACTACATTTTTTTAGGTTTTGTTTGAATTGTTTTAAATGCAAAGAAACTCTAAAACATTTTATTAGATTACCATAACAAATTACCAAGAAAATAACCTCGGGCCATTTACTTTGATGAAGCCCAGTTGAAATTTTAGTTTAAATCAGCTGAATACAAAAGGTGTGAAAAATCTTTCAATTTATTTTCTTCAAAAAGCAGCCACATAGAAAAGTATGTCCCCTGCCTGCATGGTACTTGCTCTCTATGCAAAAGTAGTGGTCTCTTTGCAGAGGTCTGATGCTCAAACCTGCTGAGTCAGACCTATAGCTCTGCAACCAACAAAGCTCATAACCCACTGATTGGAGAGCTCTAGCTCTGACTCAGCAGGAAGCTTGTCAGACCTCTACACAGGCCTTTACTTACACAAAGAGCATGAAGCCTTCTCGGTAGCATGTTGCTAGTGGACAATCTTTTCTACTGTGGCTGTGGTTGCTTTCCAAAGAAAATGAATTATTAGACTTTGCACACCCTTTGTTTTGATGCACCTGGTATATATTTATCTGATCTCAGCGTAGCTTCAAGGTGGCCAAATGTTGTTTTGTTGGTGATTTGCAATAGTAATCTATTCAAAACTAATCCTTTTTTTTGCTGCACTGAAGCTAAAATACTACACTGGTTTTCTAGCATGAATGAAAGTGCCCTCCTGATATCTGGACCCTCTAACTCTACCCTTGTTTTAAAGGGCATTTCCAAGGGAAACCTGGAGGGCTATGTTCCTCCTATAGTCTCCAGAAAGTGCTTGGTGGACTGAAATATTACCAGGCAAATGCCACATTTCCTTTTCCATGTTGGGACACAAATACATTGTACTAGATTTTACCTGTTGGTGATGCTGCGGTACAGATTTGCTATTTCCAACCTGTCAATGGAAGACCTGTTGGAGAGCCAGTCCTCCATTTTTCTTAAACAGAGAAGTTCTAAAGAATTGTAATTTTCTATTATTTTTCTGGAGATACCGTTATCTGATGAGGAGCAACTAATACTCAATACTTCACTTGTTTTTAAAATCTGGCTACTCTAAGCAAAATAAAGACCACAAAATGGGTGCCTTGCTGTTGTTCACAATGAGCTGTTTTTAGATGTTGAGACATGAAATGTTTTAGACTGAGCATCATTTTATTTTTCACTTGCCAGGTATGTTGTTAATATTATAGCATATATATTTTTTTTAGATCTTTTGTGCATGATGTTTCCAAAACCTCAGCAAAAGTATTGCTACTAAAAAGTGTACCAGTACTTTGCTATACAGAGTAAAGAAACAGGTTCAGTTTAACCCCCAGCCCCCCTCCCCTGCACCACATGTACCACCTTTCCTACATTCCCCTCTGTAAGCTACACATTGCTAAACTCTTAGCTCCCACATGGCTCTTCCAGTCCTCATACATGTTATGAGTCACATGTTTCTCTATTTCTGGAAGGACTGGGTATTTTATTATTTCTTTGCAGCTGAATGGAGCAGTGGGGATTGATGGAAAGGTGAGTGTGCTGTTGGGAAGTGGGAGACAAAGTGCACCTGTGCCCAAAACTATGCATGTTAAAGTCATAAAAACACTGTTGTGGTGATTTCATGCACAGGCACTGAGACACGTTGCGCTGCAGCACATTAACATGTGTCGTGTTAGGGTTCATTTGAATTGGCTAGAGTCCAAATGAGCAGTGTTGACAGCACCACAGGAAATTCTGAAGAATAATCGTTTATTGTAGAAAAAAGCATCAAATAGCAATTACATCAAAGTCCACAGGGAGTACATGGAAAGACACCAGCGATTGATTGACGCTTTCACAGGAATTTACACCCGCTTAGTCATGACTAAGCGGGTGTAAATTCCTGTGAAACGCGTCAATCAATCGCTGGTGTCTTTCCATGTACTCCCTGTGGACTTTGATGTAATTGCTATTTGATGCTTTTTTCTACAATAAACGATTATTCTTCAGAATTTCCTGTGGTGCTGTCAACACTGCTCATTTGGACTCTATACACATCGGCTCATGGACCGGACGTGCACACAGTGTTCTGGAGTTATCACTCTCACCTGGAGCGGCTCTCCCTTGTATGTGTACTCATTTGAATTCGCTACCTAAGATACCAAAATGCACCAAAAAAACTTAATGTACTTTTTTTTGGTGACCTAAGTACAACTTACAGTGCTGCTCTTATCTAAGACAAAGTTCTCCCCACCAGTTGCAGTGAAGGGAGCAGGCACCTATGCACCATTCAGGGCTGTAGAAGCATCCTCGCAGTAAGGAAGGAACACCGCTGACCGACCCAGTGCACAAATATGTGAATGAGTGTTGCAGTGTACCATGACACACAATGGTGCCTAACCATGCAAAGTGTTGTGCTGGGACATGTCAGTTAGCAAGGTGCATTGGGGTGCCATTTAGAATGAATGGCACTGCAGCACACCAACATGCTTTTTAGTAATGTGTGTGTCATTGCACTGGTCAGCCCAGTCTTTAACACACCCCATTAACCTGTGTACCTATCAGCAATGTGGAAAAATTCATCTTCAATGTTTACAACACAGATGCTGAAATCTAAGATCTTTTCCTATTACTTTCTGTTGCAACATAACCTTGGCAGCCTTTTAATATAAACACACAACACAGCAGGTGTTTCTAAGCTTTTAGAAACTGACTGAAGCCAGACCTTAGAGTAAGTTAATTATTACAGTCAATTACTTAACGGTTCAAGCAGCTAGAGAGGTCAGGGTTGACTTTACCTGCTCTGTTACTACTTGTTAGGAATATCTTAATATGTCCAGAAACTTGGCACAGGTGCACTTTAAAGCAGATCTGTTGCTTTGGTCTGCATGAGCAGAACACAGGTTTGTTTTAACTGTTGAGATAAGAGTTGAGGTTGTGGATTATGGATTAGGTTGATGTTTGGAGATAGGGGCTTGAGACAGGGCCATGGCTGAGGTTTAGAACCGAGTTGAGATATAGGCTGAAGGTTAGGGGTATGTGTGTGTTGAAGCTGGTTGCTAAGGGTCGGAGTTTGGCGCTATGGTTATGATCAGGGCTTTTTTTCTCAGAGAATAGGTGCAGGAACCCCTGCCTTCTGAGTCAGCCTTTGTTTCTGCCCCCTACCCACCTCTGAGCAGTGTCCCTTGGCTCCACCTACAGTACCTACCAGTACAGTCCCTTTTAGAGAATACAGAACAAAGTATCCTTTTGTGCTGCTAAGTGATTTGTTAATGATCACAGAATTTTTTAGTGATAACAAGACAATAAAATAGAATCCCTGCTGTGAGCAACAATAGACCCCCCCAGAAACAATAGACCTCCCTCAGCAATAATAGGTCCCATACACAAAAATTGACCTCCCCCCCCAGCAATAATGCTTCCCTACACCAAAAAAACCCCAGCAACAACGAACCCCAGCAGAAAAAACAGATTTCCCAGCAGCCAGCATCAATAGACTCTCCCTCAACCGTAGATCCCTTCCAGAAACAATTGACCCTCCACCAGTAACAATAGACCCCCACACAAAAATAGATCCTTACTAGCGACATTAGATTCCCCCAGCAGCCAGCATCAATAGACCCTCCAACACACCCTAGCACTTCTTTCCATTACATACATTCATTGCTGCGTCCCCCCACGTTCCCGCTGAAAAAAAGCCCTGGTTATGATAAAGCCTAGTTGTTGCTTTTAAGTATAATGTTTGCAATCCTTTGCACCTTTTGCTTTATGCCAGAAAAGAGGATTTCTTTTTGTTCATTGGAGGATACAGCTCAGCTTTAGATCATTACAAATTATGGTTTCAGAGGACAGTCTCCCTGTTCCTGGTTGTAGGGAGCCCACATAAGGGCCCTTCAGCGTTAACTGTTACGATCTCACACTGGATCAGGCAATCCATTGTACAAGGATGTGACATCAATTAACAAGAACTGTTGTTTCCAGTAACACTCTACCAGGCGGGTAAGTGCATATTGGGCTTTCATCCATCAGGTGTCAATGTCACAGGTTTGTAAGGCGACCACTTAGTCATTGGTTTATACAAGGTGGATGTGTCAACATTAGCCAGTGCCAGTTTTGGTGTAAAGTTTTATAGGCAGCAGTTTCACTGGCCTGTATCATTTTTCTTTCTTTAAGATGGTCATCTATATTTTCATTCTGTTTATTTGCCCACTCCATTGTGGCACTGCTTTGACATGTCCCAGGTAGCAATGAACTAAGGCAGACCTGTGTCCTCCAATGAAGAAAAGAGGAATTATGATCTTTTGTACTCACCATAAAATCCTTTTCTCCGCGTTCATTGGAGGGCAAAGAACCTGTCCCTCTGGCTTGCTGCTGCCACATGTGTAAATGCTTTTGTTTGTATTATTTGCACTATGCCATGTAATGCAATTGTCTTGAGCTATGGAGGGGTTTTGGTCACCAGTAGTAGCCACCCCTTGGGCTCTTTTCTGTTTTTTACCGCACATAGTGTTCAACTTCTGCAGGTGGCGATATATCCAGTTGATGATGATCTAAAGCAGAGCTGTGTCCTTCAATGATCCTAGAGAAAAGGATTTCCCAGTGAGCACAAAAAATATATATATTTTTTTACTGCCCATAAAATTATTTTCTTTGCATTCATTGGAAGACACAGCTCTGCTTTCGATGGTCACAGACCGGATATGGTGCCACCTGCAGAGCTGTGTCCTCTAATGAACAAAAGAAAAATAAGATTTGGCTCAAATTTGAATCGCCCCCTCACAACATGCTATGCAATTGTTTTTTAGATACTTACAGTGGGCACTGGTGGTTCTCTTTTGTTCATTAGAGTACACATTTCTGCTCTGCTATAGTGCTACCTGCAGAGCTGAGTTCTCCAGTGAATGCAGAGAACCTACCTACTGTGAGTACAAAAAATACTATTTTTACAGATAGTTGTCAAAATCAAAGGCCATGTTACTGACATATTTCATATTTTAAGGCAGTGAAGCAAAATAGACTATTTTCTAAATAGCAGGTGGTACCTAAAGCTTCTTGAGGCTCCCCAGGTACACATTTAGTTTAAATGGAATGTTCTTATGCGTTCTTGAAATTTTGTAAACTTTTTTTGCTACCTTCAATTAACTGTAGATAGTTATAGATATGCCACTGCTGCGGCTAGAAAAACATCTTAAAGAATACAGTTAGCAATTCAAAGTATATGTTTTTATTCTTCTTCTTATTATTATTATTGATGTTGAACTGTAGGTATGATTTTTATTGCATAGTTACACTGGGCCAGCTTTGGTCAATATACGGAATTATGCATTCTCCTATATGAGCTATCGCTATGGAAGCTGGCAATCACTTTAGTAGTCGGCACTAGTACAAAAATAGCAGTGACCTTCTGGGTTCTATGCTGAGAGCCTTCCCTTGCATACTGACCACTGAAGGCCATTAATGTAGCACCGCCTCCATTCACAGAATGCTTTGTATTTTTTTTTTTTTAATGAATACAATGTGTTCTCTGATGGACGAGAGAACTCCAGAGAAGCGGAGTGCTGACATCACAATTTTCACATCATCCAATCAGAGAACGGCTTATGTTTAGTGATAAAAAGTGAATGGTGTTGTGCCAAGCATTTAACCCTCTTTGGTCATTATGCAAAAGGGAAGCTGCTCTGCACAGGTTCTAAAAGATTGCTGCTATCACTATAGTAGTGCCAACCACTACACTAACTTGCAGCTTCCACAGTGATCCCTCAGGTATGAAATATGCATACTTAAAGGAGTTGTAGAGCCAGAAGGTTGTTTATCTTAATGCAATGCATTAAGATAAAAAGCCTTCTGTGTGCAGCAGCCATCCCAGCACCCCCTAATACTTATCCGAGCCCTATCTCTGTCTATAAGTGTCTTGGCTGTCCAAGGCTCAGGAGAGAGAGGGGATAGGGCCGGGCCATAGCTCCGTGTCTGAATGGACACAGGGAGCTGTGACTTGGCTCGGGTGCCCCCATAGCAAGCTGCTTTATGTGGGGGCACTCGACAGGAGGGAGGGGCCAGGAGCAGTGAAGAGGGATCCAAGAAGAGGAAGATCCAAGCTGCTCTGTGCAAATCCACACAGAGGAGGTAAGTATAACATGTTTGTTATTTTTATTTAAAAAAAAAACAGACTTTACAATCACTTTAAGATCCAAGCTGGTCCAGTGTAACTATACAATATAAATCATATCTAGGATTCAGTATTATAACCTTAGCTCCACCATGTCCTGTAGTACTACAAAGTAATTCAAACAAGGTTGAGCATTACAATAATAAATTACATAAAAACATTCCAAACAATGAGCACATACAATGAAAAGGCTAAACATACCAGTAAGAGAAGACATTTTTACAGGTTACTAGAGGGTTGAGGGCCAAAGGATTTACGTAAGAGAGATAAATAAACTATAGGTGTTGTGAAATTGAGTTCTATGTGTGAGAGTGGAGGAAGATGCAGGAGACCAGTATCTCTAGAGCAGGGTGTCTCAATATTTTACCTAGGAGGAACCTTTGACAAGAGGTTTGAGATCTCAGGGAACCCCTAAAGTAATGCTCACATCTACAGTTCATTAAACATTGGTGTGATCAGCAAGCTGTTGATATAACAATTAGTTTTGGAAATAACATTAAATAATGGAATCAATATTAAAACATACCTGTTTTATGTGAAACTTATGCTTTCGTTTTCTGCACAGATTACATGACAGCAGGGCAAATTAGGTGGGAGCAGGGCACATTTAAGGGCAACAGGGCACATAACATGAGGGTAGGGCACATTATGGGGCACACAGCAAGGCACATGATGGGGCACACATCAAAGCACATTACATGGGGCATATTATGGGGCACACAGAATGGCACACAGGGCACATTACCGTACCTGTTTCCTTCATATGCAGAGCATGGCAGGGAAGCGACTGCGATCAGTCCTCTTGTGGTGTGCTGTTCCCTACCAGCCCCTCTTCTCCGCCTGTCCATCCCAGGTGATGTCACATACAAGACACCAGAAATGGACAGGAGGAGAGGAGGGGCCAGCGGGGAACAGCATGCCACAACTAGCACTATCCCAGCTGCTTCCCTGCCTAGCTCTGTATGTGCCGACAGAGGGGATGCAATCTACCCCTCAGCTGCCTGTGACTGATGAGTAGATCATGGCAGAATCCCCTGGGGACCTCTCACAGAGCCTTAGAGTTCTGTGGAACCCCAGTTCTGAATCCCTGCTCTAAAGAATAATTTTGTCCAGTTTTGTACTTGCCTGGTTTTAAAGTAAACCTGCGCTTTGACCATGTGGGGCAAAGAAAGAGATTCCCTTTCATGAAGCTCTCTCCAGTAGCACATGCTTCTAAAACAAACTAATTGTGCTATCTCTTTAAAAGTAACTAATTATATGAATCAAAAAATGTGTAGCATAATGAAAATAGAAAAATCTCACAAGCAACTTGAAAAAACGAAGTGTGTGTGTCCTCTTAAATGCGAAACAACATAAATAAATGTTACTGGAGAATTAAAGTCCTTTCATTCCACGTATTGGGATATAGCTTGAAAATGATTGTACAATCCAGAGCTCTGTTCACTGCATTACACCACTAAGTGCTCACACTTTTTAACAAATGGCAGTGATCTTTATACTATAAGAGATCTACAGCACTTGTAGAAATGGATGTCAAAACCTCAGCCAGAGCACCTCAATCCCAGCCATCAAAAGAAATTAGATGCAATCTCAGAGATCACAAAGAAGAACAAAGGCAAAACACATCATGTGATATTGCTAAAATCAATGTACTTTAATAAAAAGAAAGGCACTCCCAATATAAAGATGAACCAAACTTCTATTGCAGAAGTTTATATTATAGTTGGTGGACATAGTGAAGTCACAGTCTAGACCAGCCTTTCTCAACCTTTCCAACACCGAGGAACCCTTGAAATAATTCTCAGATCTCGGGGAACCCCTGCTAAAAATTAAAAATCTACAACTCATGAAAGATTAGTGTGATAGTCAGTGGGAAGGATGCCCCTTACACTTGTGGTCATTGGGGAGAATTACCCCTTACAGATAGCTAAAAAGATCAATTCTGTCAATGGGAATTTATCTAAGAGGTAAAAATTGATCATTGCTCAAGGAACCCCTAGAAACCTCTGGAGGAACCCTAGGGTTCCATGGAACCCTGGTTGAGAAACCCTGGTCTAGACCCTGCCCCATGTATTTCATCACAGTAAGTTTGTCTGGGACAGGTTCTGAGCACATGCTTATCTTCCTTTTGGTCCACCTTTGCTTCATTTAACCACTTAGAGAAAGGAAGTCCTGTATAAACTACAAGTCACTCTAGTTGTAGCTGACACCAGGCTGAGGACTGCCTCCCATTCCCATGTTCAAAGGTTCCATGTTGCACAATATGCTGCCACTGTCTTCTCTAAGAAATGTTTTTGAATGGTCTTTGCATCCAGGCACTGCTAAAGTCATATTTTCAGCAGGAAGGGGAAGTGTGCAAGTCCCAAAAACATATTGGATTTTTTTTTATTGCTGATAATCCAATATGTTATCTTTCTGGACTCTATTTGTCACGTCTACCCCAATGCAGGTGGTCGGACACTATAGCTGGCTACTGTGTTCTTCACCTATAGCTGCCCCCTTTCCCATAAGGCAAGCAGGTCTACTGGAACTCGGTTGCCCCCCAAGACTTATACGCAATGCTATAGTGCCCGGCCACCACGCCAGGGCTGGCACGAACTGAGCAAAGAAAACAGGTACTTGCAGTTAGCAGGCAGGTAGTGTGGTTTTATGACAGTCCAGGTAAAATCAAGCTGAGTTCAGGGAATAGTCCAATATCCGGTCCAAGGTCATACACAGGGAAATCCAAGCAAGGCAAACAGACACGGGGCTTGATCAGGAGTAACACACGTATCACTCTCTATCTTTGCTCTCAGAGGCTGATTGGAACAGTGAAGGAACTGTGTTGTATGTGCTGGTGGAGATGATGATGCTAAGTGAAACCTGTTGCTTTGCTCTGCATAGGAAAGGCATAGGTTTGACTTAGGAATGCATTTAAGGGGTTGGAGAGTGATGAGCAGTGCATGGCTAGAAATGGGGAAAGACAGTTCTCAAACAGAAAGTATAAGAAGGTGATTGCATATGATCTTTTCTCTGCAATTCTAGAGTCCATATAATGCTTGGGGTAGTAGTTTGGAATTAATGTAGAGTCTGTGGAAGAGTTAGGAGACCTGTCTGTTGATGACTAGCAGAGGAGGGTGTTGCAATAGTCGAGCTGGGATATAGTGAAGAAAGACATATATACAGCACATCAGGTAAACTACTGGTCCCAGCTGACACATTTCACACCTAGGGCTGGTGCTTACTCATCGCCATTTTACAGGGTAGTAGAGGGAGAAGGCTTTTGAAAAGGGTTTTTCAAGTATTGATGTTACAATTTCATGTGTGAATTAGGAAGAGACATTGCCAGCAAAATGACATACAAAAACGGATGTTATGGCAGCAATAATAATAAAGGACTGAAATGGTAAGGATTAAGATCAAGAGAACCGGTAGTAATGTGAGGCTTGGATAGTAAAGACAAAGGTCTTTGTTCATATAAAGGAATTAAGCTTTTTACAGATAAAGCCATAGGACTAGTTTGTGCAGGTAGTGTGGGATACAGAGTGAAGCTACTTCTATACTTCTAATTAAGTCAAATATCCTTAAAAAAATAGTAATTAAAGTCTTTAGAGGTACGGCAGGTAGATGGAAAAAAGTGTTGAAAGGATGCATTGGATTCTGTGATTATAAAGATATTTTGGGGAAGAATTCTTTCTTGGCTGGTAGATAAGAAAGCTTTTCTGATAGTGTAGATCATTGGACTACTGGGAGAACCTTGTTAGCACTGCAGTTTTCTCCAGTACTTTTCAGCCACCTAAGAATGCCTTCTCAACAATTTAGGATATTTGCTGTGCCAGAACTGCTAGTTAGCATGATCTGTCTCCAAGTCACTGAAGTAAGAAATAAAGCATAAAAAAATTGATTGCTGAGAGAGTGGGAACATCTAAATTGTGAAGACTCCTGCATATGCAGGTGGGTTTGTGTAGGGGAGGTTCAGGAAAGGAGGAGAAGAGTAGTGTAAGTGATAGAAGAAGATTATGATCAGAATGACCAGTAGTTTAAAAATGTGATACAACACAGGGGCAACTAAAGTTGAGGTCAGCAGAAAGACATTTTAAGTCATAACTCCCGGTAATTGACTACTCCTATCCCACCTCTCCCTCCAAAACCTTTACTTACTGAAGCTAATGATCCTTCTCTGTATACTTCTTGGGTTTTTTGTTTTGTGTCCACATCACTGCCTGTGATAGGACTGGTGCGTAAGCAGATAACAAGAGGGGAAAAATGCTTGGTCCCCAGGGCAGGACATAAGCTTGGCTCGTCGAGGAAACTGTAACTTTGATCCATTATACTGAAGGATGGCTTAGGAAAAGGTGTTTGGATATGAAGCCTGGGGAGCAAGGTAATTAATGCACAAAGCACTATTTAAATTTAATTTTTGCCTGGAGCTGGGCTTTAAGAGGCCACAAAAAGGAACTGAGAGGGAAAAGTATAGTGCCATCACTGTTATTACTCTTAGTAGGAATGCTAAATCATATATCATGATTGTAGAGAAGACAAACTGTAGAAACCATGCAGAGAAATGGACCAAGAATCTGGAAGGGAGAAGCAGAATACCCAGTGGAGTAAACTTCAATTAGAATGAAAGAGTATACAGGAACACTGGCATTAAAGTAATAGTGCTCACCTTGTGAGTGCTCAATAGTGCTCACCAGGAGATGCCAACCCTAATGTTGGGTTTACAGCTCTAGAGTCTAGACACATTGAAGAAATGCAGTACAAGACAACAGCAGGAACATTTTTTTTTCAATAATGCCAACAAAATTAAAGGTGATAGTTAAATATTGTACAGGTGTATAGGGGAAAAAATAAATTAATACTTTTTACAAAAATTATTATTTTTTTGTCATAGTTTAAAATGTCAATTGAGCCAGAAAGGGGGATACAGTGTACTTTACAATGACTCTGCTGCTAGATGAAAAAGAAAAAGTTCCATGTAAAGAAAATAGTTAATACTTTCTTTACCCTCCACCCATGCAGCCAATCTTTGCTTTCTTAAACAGCCGTGTGTGGCTAAATTTTTATTTGTTTCTCTATGTAGGAGGAAAATCCACTAAATGCCTTTCAATGGATGTGTGTAGTGGTTTTGTTTCCCTTTATATGTTTTATTGCATTTAAATGTAAAGGGTTATACCACTAATTTTCCTTCAGTGGAGACAGAAAGGAGAATAGTGAGGCTTCTGCATAATTATCATTCACTTGTATATCTGAATTGTGTGGTTTAAATGTACTGCATGCACCATAGATTCATAGAGGCATATGGGCAATTTCTGCCAAGCAGAGGAAGCGCAAGGCAATTGAACCCAGAATTGCTTAGGATAGGACATTTTTTTGCGATACGGCACTGCATCACTTTAACTGACAATTGCGCGGTCGTGTAACGTTGTACACAAACAAAATTGACGTCCTTTTTTTCCACAAATAGAGCTTTCTTTTTCTTATTCATCTACATATTTTTGGTAAATAAAATCACAATAGGCATATATTAATTGAGTTGTGCAAAAGTTATCACGTCTACAAAATAGGGTATATATTTATGGCATTTTTATTATTTTTTATCTGCAATTTTTATCGGGACTGCAACATTGCGGCGAACAGATTGGACAGTTTTTGGGACCAATATCATTTATACAGCGATCAGAGCTAAAAATAGCCACTGATTATTGTATAAATGTCACTGGCAGGAAAGGGGTTAAACTCTAGGGGACAATGAAGGGGTTTACTGTGTTCCCCATATGTGTTCTAACTGTAGGAGGGATTGGCTGGCAGGGACATGACAGATCTCACTGTTCCCGATCACTGGGAACAGTAGATCACTGTCATGTCCCCTGACAGAACAGGGATCTGTCTTGTTTACATTGACAGATCCCCATTCTACCTCTGTAGAAGGCGATCAGGGATCGCCGGCGGTCATCGAGTCTGCCTGAACCACGGGCAAGCTCACGCAACTGTGCCTGTATGAGCCGCCGTACAGCTGTGGTGATTCGCACAAGAGAGCCAACCTGCCACCGTCAAATGACGGCAGCTGTTCGGCAAGTGGTTAAAAAAGTACTTCAGGCAGATTTGAAGAATCCAAATATAATCTTTCATGCATTTATTTTTTAAAAACATGCATTTTATAGTAAGTAGTATAAGTATTTATATCTGTCTTAATATTAGCATCCTAAAATACCCTACACTGCAGCTTAGGACAGAAAGGGCTAGCAGTGAAAGCCAGACAGTGCTGCCATTCTAACACTAGGAACTTGCCATGAGGAAAACAGGGCAGTATAAGTGGAATGATGACCTCAGTGATGTTTTTATGCAACTTAATTGTCCAATCAGAATCTCTGGAATGGGTTGGTTACCATTGCTGTGGGAAAAAATAAGGTTGTTGGCTTGGTTCTGCTATCTGGCAGACATGGATAAATCATAAGCATGCCTTTTGACAGGTAAGACTGCTAACAAATATGTATGTCACCTGTGTGTTTTGTGGTTTGCCAGGAATTCAACTTTCAACCATCAATTGAGGTAATGGGAAACAGCAAACGTAAATCAATCTACCATCCCCTGAAAAGCAATTAGTTGACTTATCCCTTAGATGAATATGTTGAAACGAAGCCTCTGTCAACATAGACCTACATGTCTTTTAGAAAATCAGTAAATGAGCTACAGCTTAGGTTTGGTCAGGTTCTAAGAAGGTGTACAGTATATAAAAACATTTTTAAAATAACTAAAGGTATGGTCAACCCAAAAGTGATATTTCTGTCACGGACACTGATGGACTAAATTACCATTAGCTCCCGATACTATCCCTACTCTAGCCAAACCTTTTTTGATGAAGTGGAAAAGAGTTATAACATTTGTTAGGGACCCATACATAAAAACACAACAATGGTGCCAGTGGTGTCTCCATTTCGGAGAGGTTTCTTTCACTTCCCGTTCAGTCTGACCCCAGTCAAAAAAATTATGAGAAAAATCTCCCCAGTTTGGTCAAAGACAGCAATAACAAGTTCTATCCCTTCCCCGTTTTCTCCTAAATTGAAAAAAAAGGTTTGGTGTGATCTGGGCTTTTATGACAGCCCCTGCAACAGTTTCTCCTTAGCTCTAGCTCCCACCTCAGGACCTTTTGGACCAACGTTGGGCTTGTGTTTATAAGCGGATGCTGCTTGCTTTGATGTACATTCAGCTTGCATTTGAGAAACCTGAGATAATTCACTGTTTGACAGGGGCAATTGACCTGCAGTTGCCCTTCTTCTGACCAGCAGTTGCCTTCCTTCTGACCTGCAGTTGCCCTCCTTCTAACCTGCAGTTGCCCTCCTTCTGACCATCAATTGACCTCCTTCTTATTTCAACATACTTCAAGCCGTTTTGTATTCCCATCAACTTGTATGAGGAGAGAAGTCGTTCCAATGTGTACAAAAGCACATCTACAAAGGCCCTTCGTTTTCACTAGGCAAGCAAAGGCATTTCATTCCTTGTGCTCCATTCTATGTGGTGTAATATAGATAAAGGTTTGATGAAATCAGATCTTAGATATTGAGAGTAAAGTAAAATTACACTAAGGTTAAGAGTTATGATTAAGAGTCAGGTAAGAATAAAGAATAAATTATCCGCGTCCACGTAAAAAAGGCATTTCAGCTTGGATTAATGCTAACTCAATAGCATCTTTTAGGGTTATCCATGAAGAGCTACAGAATTCCCAGCTCTACCTACCAGATGCCTTTCTGTTGGAGGTGTGTCCTATACAGTACTTTATTAAAAAAGAAATGCTGCCTCCTCCAACCAACTCTGATGAAAGGTCCTCTAACCAGTAACTCGACAGAGAAAATCTTCCTCCTGACTTCCCTAGAAGTATAGATGACACCCGTGCACGAACCCTTTAAGGTACAATAGGTAAAGTGAATAATGCCTACATTGCAACAAAAAAAAAATCATAACTGAAAAGCAAATAAAGAAAACTGTTTTATGCAAAATGAAAGGTGTACTTAAAGCTTTAGATGCTCACCGTTTTACTGTTTTTATAAGTGAAATAGTATCCTACAATAGTTTCGCAGACTGCAGTTGGCACAACACAACAGTATACAGAAGAGCAATGCAGGATTTTACCTTGATAGTTTGGCAAAGTGAAGCATCAAAGTGCTCATTAGCTGTATGGTTGTACAGTGGAAATGTACATGTAATTGTGCCTGCAAGGGCTGGCAAGCTGAATCAATGACGTCTGTTTGCTCATCCAGGAAGGTTGGATGCCAAGTGCTATTGCAACTAAGTCATTTGCGTTGGGAATCCAACGTGCACATGCATTGTTTTGCAATTTTACATGATCTAAACCACCCTTTATGTACAGATAGGGTATATGGGTATATATATATATATATATATATATATATATATATATTTATATACAGTACCGTGTATATGTACATATATATATATATGTATATATATATATATACACAGTATATAGTGTATATAGTTAGTGGGATGTATGTATACACCTAACATAAGAAATTTTACATAAAAAACATGTACTTACCATTAAAAGAAAACCTCATTCAACTTAAACTAAATAAATTAATATAGTATACTGCACATAATTGCTATACAAACAATTTTTTTTTAAATTTAAATATTTGTAAACCCCAGCAGTGAACTTTTTTTACTTGGTACCTTTCGGTCTGTTAAGGAGAGGGAGTTGTTCTGTAGTCCCGACCTAGGGTGACAATCCTGCTCCTCCGTAGATGTGTTACAGTGAGTGAACAACGTAAAGACAAAAATCTCTGAAAAAAAAGGCTGGTAAGCTGCATTATATTACAATTTTGGGTTTAGATGCACTTTAGTCTTTTTAAGCACTAAGCTTCTTGGCCTGTATATTGTTTCTTGACAACAGCATTTTTTACATTTTAGCTATAAGCCTACTGATTTGGCAGCAACAATATAAAAAAACAATAGAATCCTTTTAAAAAGCAGTGAATATGACATTCACCAAACCTTCACAGGTTCCCAGTAATTTGCACCAGGAAGATATGTATATAGTGTATATTTGGTGAATGTTGCAATCACTGTTTCGCTTTGTCTTGCAAACTTTATATTATTTTTCCATATATTCCAAAGGTAAAAAGAAGTAAAATCCAACTTTTCTTCCAGTTTGACAAGTTGTATTTTTACTCTATTGAAATGCATTGTTCTGTAATTTGTTATATTTTGACACTTAAAGCGGAGTTCCACCCATGTAAAAGTCAGCAGCTACAAAAAGTGTAGCTGCTGAGTTTTAAAAATCGAACACTCACCTGTCCTACACTCCAGCCATGCGGTCGCCCGAGGGCTCGCTCTTCTCCCCCTCCTCCGTATGGCACCGTCATCACAAGTTTGGGTGCCCAGCTTTGAAGCATGCACTGTGCATGCGCGAGTCGTGCTCTGCCTTGTGAATGGCCGGCGTATCTTCTGGGACCTGTGACGTGTCCCAGAAGATCGCCGAGAGGGGGGGGGTGAACTTCTTCTGGAGCCACGGCTCTGGGAGAGGAAGTGGACCTGGGACCCCGTAAAAACAGGGTCCCCGGCCCCCCCCCCCCAAAAAAAATGACATGCCAATTGTGGACAATGAATGTCTCCTACACATGGACATTCAGGGGAATGTTCACATTGGCAACACCCAATGATATCATCACCAGCACGTACGCAGTAATGCTTAGCAATTAGGGCACACAAAGTGTGCTGTAAATTACAGAGCGCTGTGTCGCAATCTGTGACGCCATCATGGCCCATCGATTCAATCGGCCGGAGTGCGCAAACCCAAAAGGAATTGGGTGAAAATGGAAATGATAGCTGCAGTGACAGCGCACCACTGGAGGGTTTTGTTTGAAACGTAAGTTTGCTAATATGTGCTATTTGCATATTAGCACATTATGGCAATAAACTAGCACATTGCGGCATTAAACTAGCACATTATGGCATTAAGCTGCAGGGGGGCCGGATATTTTTCTTTTTTGTAAGACTTTATTGCGATATGCATTATACATATTTTATACATATTTTAATGTATACTTGGTGCAGGGCCCTGCTGAGGCTTTTAATTATTTTTAACTACATATGTGCTTTGTTTACATAAAATATATTCTTTTTAAATGCTTACATAAATGTGGTGGAATTAACTTTAGCTTCTGGTTTCAGGTTTTAGAATCCAACAGATTGTTTTAATTTGTGCCTTTGCCTGTGGCCAATCAGAAAAGGGTGAGAGGGGGTTGCCTGGGCAATTTTCTTTTTCCTGTAAAGTCACTTTAATATAGATGGGAATCAGACTTGAAGGCGACTTCCATTGAATTCTATGGGCACAAGTCGAATAGAAGTCACCTTGAAGTTGATCAGGAACCTTTTCTGAAGTCAGAGCGACTTCAGTGGTGTACATTAAGACCGCTTTCATTCACTTCAATGGGATTTCTGATGTCAAGCGACTTGGGGTGACACAGGTCGGATCCCAAGTCACTGTAGTGTGAACCTAGACCTATTTTTCATCTTCCTTTAACAGACTGAGCTGTCCAGCAAATGTGGTAGTTAGAGTGTTTAACCACTTGCCTATAGGGCACTTTCACCCCCTTCCTGCCCAGGCCAATTTTCAGCTTTCAGCGCTGTCACATTTTGAATGAAAATTGCGTGGTCATGCAACACTGTAACCATATGAAATTTTTATTATTTTCTTCACACAAATAGAGATTTCTTTTGGTGGTATTTAAACACTGTTGGATTTTTTTATTTTTTATTAAAAAAAACGCAAATTTTGAAAATAAGTAATTTTTCTCCTTCACTGATGGGCACCGATAGGCAGCACTGATGAGGTGGCACTTATGGGCACTGATGAGGCGGTACTTATGGGCACTAATGAGGCGGCACTTATAGGCACTGATTAGTTGGCACTGATGAGGAAGCACTAATATGCCGCACTTATGGGCACTGATATGTGGCACTGATGAGCACTGATAGGCGGCACTGATGGGTGGCATTGGTGGGCACTGATAGGTGGCACTGATGGGCACTGTTAGTCGGCACTGATTGGCACTGATAGACGCGAATAGGCCGCACTGATGGGTATTGATAAGTGGCACTGATGGGCATTGATGGGCAGCAATGATGGGCCTTGATGGGCAGCAGTGATAGGCGGCACTGATAGCCACCACTGACTGGTGTCACTAATGGGCACTGATTGTTGTCACTTGTGGGCACTGGTGGGCACTGATTGCTGGCACTGGTGAGCACTGATTTCTGGCACTGGTGGCACTTTATTGTAATCAGGGCACTGATGATCAGTGCCCTGATTACATGTCTCCATATCCCCTGTGAGGAGATGCCGCTGATCGGCTCTCCTCGCCACATACTCTGTCAACTCTGTCAGTGTGAGTCGATGAGAGCCGATCACCAGCATTTCCTTGTTTACATGTGAATAGCTGTGATTGGACACAGCAAATCACATTGTTAAAGAGCTGCGGCCACAGCTCTTTACAGATGTCGGGGTCGTGCCGTGTCCAACAGCACGGCACAGCCGCAATCGCCGTGTTGTGCGCCCGTTCTGGAGTGACATCATTTGACGGTGGGCGGGCGGCAAGCAGTTAAACAAACAATTTACCGCTTACATGGGTGCTTACAATGGCCAGCTTATATTTATTTATTTAAAATCTTTCTTAAAAAAAAAACTGCCGCTATAACTGCGTAAAAAGTGTTAGACTAGTAGATTTAGATGGACTTGACTGATAAATTAAAGCCAAACTCCAACTAACCCTACCCTCTCCCTAGATTGAATGCTGCTGTCCAAGGGTGTCTCTGTTGCTCCTCCAACTAGAGTGGAAACACCCTAAGATAGGAAGTCCTAAAAATCAATGCAGCCACCACATTCAAGGATTGGTAAGCTGCAATATATTACATTTTTGTTTTTTTAACCAAGCACTTGCACCTGCATATTGCTTATGGACCAGAGCAATTTTTCATTTGATTTAGGTTTAATACTGCTTTAAATAGATAAATAGCAGTGCTTTTCGGGTCTGAGCACACATTTCTCTTCTTACATAATATTGAATGTGGAAGGATAAAAAAAATCAATAGAGAAAAAGAGAATGCAAAAATAAAAATCTCGCATTCACTTAAAAATAAAAACGTAAGAGAAAAAGAGATAACTAAAAAAA
>BLSH010214078.1:101712-144618 GCA_018402905.1 Glandirana rugosa | reverse complement strand
TACCACATTTGGGTCGGAATTGTCTTGATTTGACATAGACTCATGGTGTTTGACTTTTTCGTTTGAGGGGGTACGTAGGTATCGAGGTACGAAATAAAATAACTCTTTAGCGAAACTTTTTGTGGGAATCGTAAAGACCGGTACCGATAGAACTCATTCCCGTCTACTAAGTACATTGTAAATGAACCTTAGGTAGACAGGAATCAAGTCCGTACGTCCGTCCTCCAACCCGAATTGACTCTTTTAGGGAGGAGGGTAATTCTGAGGACCCATCTCAACTCGCTTGAAGATCTTCAGGCCCAAGACGACCAAGCCGGCTTGAAACCTTGTTTCAGGCCCAAGCCCAGGCCTGTCTTGGGCTTGAAACAGGGCCTGGGGCTTGGGGTAACTTTAGTTACCTCTGGGCCTGAAAATCCATGTTTTTGTTCGGGGTCCGGGACAAAGTTCGGGTTCTGTCCGGACCCGAACCCGGACTTTGTTCCAAAGTTCGGCCGAACCAGCAGAACCCGGACTTCTAGAAGTTCGCTCAACTCTACCCAGGAGTCTTAATGGGAGGAGGGATTTTCTCAGTTAAGCCCAACCTCCTGCCTGCATGCCTGAACTAAGGACAGATGGATTCCAAGTAAATGTTACATGAATCATCTGCCCTTACTCAAGATAGCCATGGCCAGAAATGCTAAGGGTGTTTTTCAAAGCGATTTCTCAATAAAATAAAGCATGGAGCTATGGATGCATGGGGGAGTTTGCTTTTTCAGTTTGTGGTACTCAGATACAGTTTAGTTCTGTTAAGGCTGGGTTTACACCATTGCGAATTGGATGTGGAGAACCCGCATCCAATTCACAGTAGCAGGAGATTGTGACTGGCTCTCTGTGGAGTCGGTTCACATATCTCTGCTGTGGCTCTGGTGTGAATTTGGTCAGTTTCAGGTCCGAATTCAGCCCAAAATTCGGCCTGAAATCGGACCTGAACCGGTGAACCAGGATGCACTAGACCCCTGCTGGGAGCCGCATGAACTAGTATGAACCCAGCTTTAACAAGCAGTGTGGGGGGAGCCCCAGTGCAAGGGAATTTTTTTTTCTCCATCGAGTTGGGTTTTAAAGTGTATCTCTAGACAAAACTTTTTTTTTTTTGGATGGCATGGGGAAGGGTTAGACCCCCTATTACATTTTACTAATGACCATTGGCATAAAAACAGAAAGCAAGGGGAGATCCAAAAAAATGATGTTGTCCTGAGTACAAAAGGTCAAAAAGGAGAATTCCCCTCATTTTGGGGGATTTCCTATAACTTCCTGCTGTGTCTCTGGGACAGCTTATCCAATGATAAACAAACAGCAAAAAAAATAAACTGAGAGGGGCTTTAATCTTTCCTTACACTATCGTGGTGCTTTCCTATGCAATGCAGTCAGATCATGGCTGGCAGGAGAGGCCGATAGGGTACAGGGATTTCTGAAAACATCACAGCACCCTGCCTTGGTGCCCCTCTCAAGGGCACTCAGCCCTGATGCAAGCAATGAGCTGGCACTGGAGTATGGAGATGAAATGATGGTTGGATACGAGCATGGAGGAGCCAATCAGAGGTAATGCCAGATGATGACCGTTGGAGTCGAAACGCGTAGGGTCTGGTTCCTTTTCTGTCACTGATATGTTCTTAATTTGAAAAGCTCTCTATATATGTTTTTGAGTAAGTGTTTTTAATCCTTTCATAATAAACAGCCTAAACGTTATTACGCTATGGTGGGTCTTCTTCTTCTCGCACTTTATATGTGAGTCCCACAGTATGGCTTTGTAGCCCAACTTTCATCGGAGTGATCATTACCAGTTCCATGAGTGGTAGTATACGGACGGGTGAACCCATACAGGTGACACGTGGATCCAGCAGTGGATGTACGGTCTAAGGATATCTTCCGCTATATCCCTACCAGGTTCTGGTAAGCACATATGCCTTAAGCTTCTGGAGGATCCACATTGTATCATACATACAGTATTTCATCTAAAGAAATCACTGTTATATTATTTTGGATGAACTCTTAATATCTACCATTTGTCTCCTTTTGTATATCTTTCTATTCTTATATTGGACTATCGATTGATTTTATTTCTGCCGCTGCTAATTATTGCTATATTGTTTTTCCAAACTGATCTCTTTGTTGTGTGGGCTGCCAGGGGTCATTCCATTCTTTTACATCTTATTTTTTTGGTTGAGCGCGGGATACTTACCTCCAGATGTATTGCTGAGACTCCGTGAAAGAACTGAAATTGAATAAATACAATGGGAGGGCCAGGGGCAGTAAAGCTGGAGAGGAAATGGCTAGCAAATGCTGGATATGTAGATATTCGCCAGCACACCAAGGATCATCAACGTTTTCTTTATTCAAGAATGATGACATCACAAAATGGTGTAGTGCAACGTTTTGGGGCCACGCAGGACCCCTTCGTCAAGCATGTGATCGCTACAGCGCCCAGTACTCTAAGGCTGGATTCACACCTATGCATTTTTAGTGCTTTTTGCATTTTGCAGATTTGCACTGCAGAATGTGTTCCATAGGAAACCATGTTAAATGGACTGCAGTGCAAATCTGCAAAATGCAAAAAGCAATAAAAATGCATAGGTGTGAATCCAGCCTAAGAGCTTATTCCAGGAACGTGTGCGATGGGAATATGGAATGTAGATAATGCTGGATGTCCCCTAAATAGGAAATGAGGCAGGTGGTACATGACTTGCTACTAATGCACATGGTGTGCAGTGAAATCAGAGCAATCAATTTCAGTACAGAAGAAAAGTCGGTACAACTGTTTAAGAGTGAAGGTAATTCTGATGTTTAGCTTTAATTCTAAGTCAAATTCAGGTAATTAAAATACATGTTTGTAATGCAGTTAAAGTGGTTGTAAACCCTTACATATACTTAGTATCTGGCCGCAGATGATACACAGAGATTAAATAAATCCTCCTACGTGAGTTGTACCTGTTTATCCACATCCCTTCAAAGTGCAGAATTTATACAATTTGTCTGAGCTCTCAGAACTAAGGGGGTGGAAAGCTGACGTTACACTCTGCAGAGCTCATTGAGAATAGATTGGAGGGAAGGGATACAACCCCCTTCACACAGCACACAGGAACAGAACCAAAGCTGTTAATCCCAGACTGTGTGCTGGAGATCCCTCCCCTGTCACCTTTTTTCTCTTGGTGTCAGGAAAACTTGTTAGAATTGACTCATGCAGATAGCAGAGTAAGGAGGTAGCAGACAGAAATGACACTTAAATCTCTGGATTGAGACAAGAACAGACTATAGAGGGATATGCTTTGTTCATATTTCATGTGTGAGGTTTACAACCACTTTAATGATTTTATAATGAGTACATAACTGCATTAAGGCTTGTGGACATGGGAGTCGCTTTCAAACACAGGCTTTTACATTTGAATGCAGCCCAGCTTAAACGCATGCGTTTGAAAGCAAAATTATTTTGTTAATCTGCTTTGACTGCATTGCAAACACACTTGCTGTGTTCAGAGGAATGTAACTCAAAGAAGGCCAAACAGAAGTGTCATCTACATTGTACCTTTGAGGTTAAAAGGAATCTTCTCAGCTGCATTAAACGTGTTTCAAACGCAGGTAAACAACGCCCATTTAGGCAATTTGTGCACTTAATTGATTTTTTTTCAATTCAGCCTGGACGTCAGCTGTGAAGGACAGAAGTAATTAATGTTGGAGCAAACAAGGGGTCTATGGATATCAGAGAAGAACAAGAAAAATTAAAAACAACTTGTGGCAGAACTGCTAATTTAAGGTTATACATCATACAATAAATAGATATAATAAATGCATACATGAAATAAATGTAATAGATACATAGGTCATACATCATACAATAAACGCTAGGTCACTAATAGGTAACAACTGGATGTGATAGAATACATATGTTGATACATGAGCATTGTAAATAGTGTAATTAACAACAGGTCCATAGTGTCTTCTAGCATGAGCGATTGGCTGAAAATTCAGTGAAGACAAATTGTCTTCTTATCTCAGAAAATAATACATTTTTAATATGTTGGTGTTTGCTGTGTGTCAAAAGAACAAGGTAGAGAAAATAGGGAGTTAAAGCTGAAAGTAGAGATGTCAAAACAGCATGGAGAACCATAAATGATGAGTGAATAGTGCCGTAAATCCCTTCTAGATCCTGGGGGACCACGTTTTGAGGATTTTTTGGGGGGTGTCATTTAAGATAAGTTTTTTTCATTAAGTATTGCCAGTTGATTCTATAATGCACTAATGTGAAACAAAGGGAAGGTTCTTCAAGCTCTAGCTATGGTTTGTAGCAAGAACAATAAAAGTGATACATTTTCTCATATTTCTAGTAAGTCTAGGTTCACATCTATGCATTTTTCAGGCGCATTTTGAGCTTTCAAACCTGCGTTTTTGATTAATTTTTGCATGCTGTTTTCATGCATTTTGCATTTTTTTTTAAATCTTTAAGCACTCTGTATATAGATGGTTGCTAAAGAGCGGGCCAGCCATCGCATCCTTAACAACTGATGAGTCATCAGCTGTCAACAGGATTCCCCACTGACAGCTGAATGAAAAAAAACTCCCCATTGCTTGTCCCCTCCCTTTCCTGTCCTGCCAGGCTGCATTCTCAGAGAAGGGTCTGGTGTGGATTTAACTTATCGGTTGTTAAGGATGTGGTGGCCGGCTTCCCGGCTGTTTCTTAGCAACCAGCTATATAGAGTGCGTTTAAAGAGAAAAAAACATAAAAAAATGCAACAGTTGCGTTTTTGGTGTGGCTCTATTGAAGTCTATTACACAAAACGCAATCTGCGGCAGGAAAAAAAGTCCCTGACCCTTTAATTTAAATGCAGTGCTGCAAAATGCACAGATGTGAACTACATCCATAGGAAACCCTGTTAAATGGATTGTAGTGAGTTTCTACAATACGCACCAAAAAATGCATAGGTGTGAACATAAGGTCAGTGAGGAAACGTCCCTGCATGGTAAAGCTTCCCATGGGTCTGTAATATGGCAGCAATAAAGGATGGTATATTTTAAGATGTATATGCATATCCATATGCTTTTAGGACAGTTTTACGAGGTGTGGGTATCGTTCCTTGTTTCTTGCAGCTATGAAAACACATAGGAGAACTGTTTTGCAATAAGTATTGGGTTTCGGTATCACTTCAACAACACTTCATATGAGTTCTCTGATGCCAGAGCATTGGTTGTACATTTTGTTACCCCATTCCCAATATTGGTCCCCTGCAGAGTCCTCTTTACCATGTAACCCAGCCGACCCTTCCGGAGTACCGAATGCTGTACATTATATAAGCCAGGGTGCAAGCTGATGGTAAGGCTGGGGAATATTGGTAGCAGACAGGGATCTTTGATTAGGAGAGAATAAAGAGTAGGCAGTTTGGCAGCTGATCATGGACTTGAGGGATAGGAGATAGATAGAGGAGGCAAAATGTCAAGTGGTTGTGGACAGAATGGAGATGTGACAGCTGTTCATGGTGAGAGGTGGAGAGAAACAGCTGACTGTGGAATATTTGAAGAGACAGAGAAGACAGAGCAAAAATTGACCAAGCTTTTTTTTAAATTAGTATGGTAAAGCTCCAGTTAGGGTATTAAATAGTTTGATACATGGTAAAGCTCTAGTTGGGGTGTTGAATAGTTTAATACATGATAAAGCTCCAGTTGGGGTATTAAAAAGCCTTATACATGATAAAGCTCCAGTTGGGGTATTAAAAAAGGCTTAATGCATGGTAAAGCTCTAGTTGGGGTGTTGAATAGTTTAATACATAAAAACACTCCAGTTGGGGTATAAAAAAGTCTTATACATGATAAAGCTCCAGTTGGGGTATTGAATGGTTTAATACATGGTAAAGCTCTAGTTGGGGCATTGAATAGTGCCTGGGAGAATAGGAGAAGGAAAAAAAGTAGAGTGTGAGCTGATTGAGAACAAGGGGATCAAAAAGATAGGCAGAGAGGACAAGAATGGGGGACCTAGGAGAAGACACTGAAATTATGAGCAGGTGAGGCAGGGTAACTGTGCTGTGGAGTGAATGGGAGGAAAGAGCATCAGCTAAATGTGTGCAGAGGAGGATCCGATCATGAAGGAGGAAAGAGAAAGGAAGCTGATCATGGGCCAGAGGTTGATGCCATGTAATGCATATGTATGCATTTTTCCCACTGGAGCAGATAATTTCTTTTTCCCCATGGTTGAAGTCTTGGCGTAAGCTTTTTGTAGTTTTTGTGATTTTCGCCAAAAAAGCAGAGCACAGTGGGAATTGCCAGGTCTTACGACAAAAGCATAGTTTGAAATGCCATATGGCATTTAAGAGAGCAAACAGCAAGGGTGCAGGATCATTGTATAGTATATGTATTCACAAAATAAAATAGCACACCCACATGTTAGAACGAGTAAAATGGCCTGGTGGGGCAGGAGGGGTACATATTGAAACCGATGGTATGAGAGGCATATGAGATGTTGGGATCGTAAGCTTCTCACAATGGAGCAGACCCACCAGAGGAGGAAAAAGCTGGTGGCGTCTATGGCTGTCCACCGTGCACCCCCGTTGCTTTGCTGTTTACTCTCTTTCATGTATATTAAGCCTCGTACACACGGTCCGATTTTCGGACAACAGAATGTCCGTTTTTTGTTGGATGCTTGTCTCATGTCGAAAGTGAAGAGTGTACTAACAATACAACAATTTTCGTACGACCAAACTCAATGTCAGAAGCGACGTAATGTTTTGAATATTTTTGCATTTTTTAGTTTCTCAGCATGCGTAGTCTCGGGCGTATGAAAATCGGACGTTGTGTTGTCGTACGACAAAAATTTACTAGTCTACACATCCAGCTTTTGTCTGATGAAAAATCTAAATCGACTGTCGAAGGGAGTATACTAACAGTAAGAATTTTGGACATCAGGTCGTCGAATGAAAATTCCCGTCCGAAATTCGCATTGTGTGTACGGGCCTTAAGGATGGATCTAAGATAAGGAGACAAGGAACAGCAGGATTGAGAGCTTACCTGACTTACCCCTATCAGAGACATTGAACTTCTTGTATGAACTAAACTTTTGAGCGCTGGACTATACTACAGGGCGGCCCATTTATATGGATACACCTTAATAAAATGGGAATGGTTGGTGATATTAACTTCCTGTTTGTGGCACATTAGTATATGTGAGGGGGGAAACTTTTCAAGATGGCTGATGATCATGGCAACCATTTTGAAGTCGGCCATTTTGAATCCAACTTTTGTTTTTTCAATAGGAAGAGGGTCATGTGACACATCAAACTTATTTGGAATTTCACAAGAAAAACAATGGTGTGCTTGGTTTTAACGTACCTTTATTCTTTCTTGAGTTATTTACAAGTTTCTGACCACTTATAAAATGTGTTTAATGTCCTGCCTATTGTGTTGGATTGTCAATGCAACCCTCTTCTCCCACTCTTCACACACTGATAGCAACACTGCAGGAGAAATGCTAGCACAGGCTTCCAGTATCCGTAGTTTCAGGTGCTGCACATCTCGTATCTTCACAGCATAGACAATTGCCTTCAGATGACCCCAAAGATAAAAGTCTAAGGGGCTCAGATCGGGAGACCTTGGGGGCCATTCAACTGGCCCACGACGACCAATCCACTTTCTAGGAAACTGTTCATCTAGGAATGCTCGGACCTGACACCCATAATGTGGTGGTGCACCATCTTGCTGGAAAAACTCAGGGAACGTGCCAGCTTCAGTGCATAAAGAGGGAAACACATCATCATGTAGCAATTTCGCATATCCAGTGGCCTTGAGGTTTCCAGGGTCCTGTTCCAATTTTTGTTTTGCCCATTCTGCAAATTCAGTGCGCCGATCTGGGTCATCCTCGTTAAGATGCTGCAGTAGCTGGAGTTTGTAAGGGTGCCATTTGTGAGTAGCTAATATCCGCCGAAGGGATGTTCGACTAATGCCACTCTCCAGTGACATGCGGCGAGTGCTACGCTGTGGGCTCTTGCTGAATGAGGCTAGGACAGCCACTGATGTTTCTTCATTAGTGACAGATTTCATGCGTCCACATTTTGGAAAATCCAACACTGAACCAGTTTCACGAAACTTAGCAGGCAGTTTGCTAACTGTAGCATGGGAAATGGGTGGTCTCGTAGGCTGTCTTGCATTGAAATCTGCTGCAATGACCCGGTTACTGCGTTCACCAGACATCAACACAATTTCTATTGGCTCCGCACGTGTTAACCTCACCGACATGTCAATGGCTGTAAACAAAGAGAAACTTGTAAATAACTCATGAAAGAATAAAGTTACGTTAAAACCAAGCACACCATTGTTTTTCTTGTGAAATTCCCAAGTTTGATGTGTCACATGACCCTCTTCCTATTGAAAAAACAAAAGTTGGATTCAAAATGGCCGACTTCAAAATGGCCGCCATGGTCACCACCCATCTTGAAAAGTTTCCCCCTTCACATATACTAATGTGCCACAAACAGGAAGTTAATATCACCAACCGTTCCCATTTTATTAAGGTGTATCCATATAAATGGCCCACCCTGTATATGTTCTTTTCACATATAGAGTGTGTTGCTATTTTATCTATATTGTAGGAACAGATTGCACTGCCATAGTGGAGACAGTGTTGTGAGACAACTTACCACAGATATGGGATACCAATGTTGAGGATAGCCAAATGCCAGAGACACTCAAACACTGGAACACAACTCTGGCAAAGCAGGAGCCATGGGGCTCAGAGGTGAGGCACCATAAAAAGAACACAGGACTGAAAAGTGTGTAGTGCTGAATGTAGCAGATGGCATTGTGGAGGAAGACTGGGGTGGAGCAGGGGTGCACACTCCCAGGCATGATTAGGATGTAGTCTGGATGGTAGGAGGAGAAGCTATGGTGGACAGTGAAAGTAGAACTGCCAGAGAACATGTAGTGTAGATGGTGAGAGGAGTCTGCCGGAGAATGTAGCATGGGAGGGAAGTAGATGCTACCAAAGAACATAGTGCCATAAAATCAATAGACACTGGACAGTGGGGGGAGAACCATCTGAAAGGTATTATGAATAATAGAGAGAGAGCTACAAAAAAGTCAACAAAACGTAAGATGGAGAAAATGATGGAAAGAGAAGGAGGACTAACAGAAGGTGAAGATGGCTGCCAAAGCACCATGAAGAAGTTTGCCAAAGGTCAAATAAGGTGCCTTTTTTTGGAAGAAAATTAAATGTAAGCAAGACAAATGAGCAGCTGGTATTCCATCACATAATCACTGTAGAAACTGGATTTTAAATAGCCACAGCACTGGGTATTGTGGTGAAAAGCTCTTATTGTCTGCTCTTGATACCTTGTTTCATTAGCAAATAAATGGACGACCAGCGGTTCTTGCATAGGAGTAATCTTGTAACATTTGCTTATTATTGCAGCTACAAATTATTGCAGTCATTGCTGTCTCATGTTGTGAGTTCAACAAATTAGAACATTTAATCATTTTAAGGAAAAGTGGACATTGTGAATCTAGTGAAATAGAACATTCTTAATTGCTTTCAGGTTAAGGAAAGTGAAATATGGGTAAGACCATACGTTTTTTTTTATTCATACACAAGTTTTAGAATTTTATATCTTTGGCAGATTTAATGGTTGTAAACAAGAAAAAAAATCAATAGATATATAGACAATGATTTAAAGGCTGTCACCACCCAATATACAAGTTGTAGCGTTGAGTGTCAAACAGAATTTGGAATCACCTGGCATCTTTAAAAGACTTAAGATGGGTGATTTTTCTGCAGTAGTTTGTGACTCACTTGTCTCCGGAAGATGACAATGAAGGCTTTATGGCTTTAAATTCTCAGAACTGTTTTCTAAACTGGTGGCAGCATGACACCATCACTTGGCTTGGTATTGTCTAGGACAGTTGGATGTATTTTCATTGGGTATCTCTCACTACTGGAGTCTGGTTACCAAGAGTCACACACATATTTTGCATTGTGATGACCTTTAGAAGCACATTATCATTTAATTTCCAATTATTGTACATTTCATTTATATTACGTTTACAATGTTTCTAAAGGTAGCTAAATAAAACTCATACTATGTGTTATACTATATAGGCATTTAGAAACGTGTGAGTCCACCAAATATGGTTCCAACCAAGCTAACACATTCAATTTTAGGAAATTCCAAAGGACTTCCAAATATCCTATTGGTGGACAAGGGGTATAAAGGTGACTCTATACACTTAGCTTACCTACAGCTGCCCCCCCATCGAAGTCTGTATTCCCATCATCCTCTACACACCCAATGACAGGTAAAAGCACAGAAAAATTATGTATTTTGAAGATGCAGCAGTATCTTACTTGCAACGTTTCCCTTTCCATAAAAAATGTCTTATTCAGTAACAATGTGCCTTTGAACTTGCTAGCAAATTTGACTTCTTAGGAAGTGCCGATACCCTAACACATCCACCGCCTCCCTTGCATGTTATATCCCTCTTCTTTTCTGGGAGTGTCTAATTACTGTCTGTGCTGGCCCAGCTTCTCTACCCTTCCACTCACCTGTCTACATAACCTTTTCTGTAGCTGTCGCAGGAGGAGCGAAGAGGTATACTATAGAGCAGTGGTTCTCAATTCCGGTCCTCGGGCCCCCCCAACAGGCCAGATTTTAAGTATTACCTTGGGGAGATGCAGACTAGAATACTGCAATCACTGAGCAGCAAATGATATCACCTGGGATGTATTTCAGTTATCCTGCAAACCTGGCCTGTTGGGGGGGCCCGAGGACCGGAGTTGAGAACCACTGCTATAGAGCAACCTTGCACATCCCGGATTCCGTGGAACCCTAGGGTTCCTTCAAAGTTTTCCAGGGGTTCCTGGGGCAGTGAACAATTCCTAGATATAATAATAGTAGTAAAGACTGCATTTACAACCCTTTTGGTAAATGGGGGCCAAGCTGCTGACTTTATGTTTGAGTTTTACAAACAAAAATTGAAAAACCATACCAATAAAGGCAGCCCTCCACCCCAAAATAGAACAATTAGCACAATAATGAATAAAAGTGATAACAAACTCATATACAAATAATAACATTATAACCACTTACCGACTGCCCTATAGCAGTTTTACTGCTACAGGGAGGCGGTGTACATACATAAATGAAAAGTGCGTCACTATTCGCCCACACCCTAGTATAGATTGTGAAAAAGTACTAGTTTTACAATATAAAGTCCAGTGTAAAAGTGATATACACCTTGCCCAGAGTAGCCACAAACTACGTTCCCAGCTATAATAGGGCAGTGTATGTTTTTTTTTTTTTTAAAAAGGGCAGAATAGTGTGAAATCCATTTAAAACAAAATTTGTTAAACTCCAAAAAAATGCACTCACATGTTAACCACTTCAGCCCTGGAAGGATTTCTCATGTTAGGACCAGAGCACTTTTTGCGATTCGGCACTGCGTTGCTTTAACTGACAATTGCATGCGGCATTGTACCCAAGTGAAATTAGCGTCCTTTTTTTACCACAAATAGAGCTTTCTTTTGGTGGTATTTGATCACCTCTGCGTCATTTCTGATCACCGCTATAAACAAAAAAGAGCGACAAATTTGCAAAAAAAAAAAACATTTCTTACTTTTTGCTAAAATACAAATCAAAAAAAAAAAATGTAAAAAACAAATTTATTCATCAGTTTATATTCTTACTCATATTTGTGGTAAAAAATATCGCAATCAGTGTTTATTGATTGGCTGTCGCAAACGTTGCCGCTTTACAAACCATGAGAATTAATTTCTGGCGTTTTTACAATTTTTTTTTTACTAGTAATGGCGGTGATCTGTGATTTTTATCGGGACTGTGATATTGGGGCAGACATGCCGGACATTTTTGACACTTTTTGGGACCAGTGATATTTATACAGTGATCAGAAATTTAATTGCCACTGATTACTGTGTAAATGTCATTGGCAGGGAAGGGGTTAACCTGCAGGGGGCAGTGAAGGAGTTCCCTAGGCATGTTCTAACTGTGAGGGGGCTGGGCTGGCAGGGGCACCAGAGATCTAACTGATCCCAGTGACAGGGATCAGTTGATCTCTTACATGCCGCCTGTCAGAACGGGAGAACGCTGTGTTTACATCAGCGGTTCCCTGTTCTGGCTCTGTCACAAGGCATCCTGAGTCACCGACGGACTTCGAGTCCGCCCGACCCACGGCCCCACTCAGGGAGCGTGCAGTCATCTACTTTCACCATCTAATCTTTCTGTCAAAGTGGCTCATATGGGAAGAAGGAGAAATTACCTCTCATAGTGTAGTATTTAGGTTAAAAAACGATTTTAATGGTGAAAGTTGGTGATTCTGTGGGTTATTCTGTTGGAGAGATCATTGTCAGATTTAAGACATGTCGATTGACCTTGGGACATCTGGTGAGCCTCAGTGTGTTC
This sequence comes from Glandirana rugosa, assembly GCA_018402905.1. NCBI lineage: Eukaryota > Metazoa > Chordata > Amphibia > Anura > Ranidae > Glandirana > Glandirana rugosa. The sequence continues at coordinate 132,196 of BLSH010214078.1, read as the reverse complement.
ATTGATTTCACGTGGTGGCACTGGTGGAGGAGTTCCTGATTTAAAGTTTTGCTGCACAAGCACTTTAGGGACATTTGTTTTGTCTCAGATGGACTGTTAGCACATGCACTTTATGTTATGACATATGCGATCATTTACTATTGCGCTGCTGAAAACGTTTGCATGCATTCGTTTTCTATTATGTACAAAATCATAAGCTTACTTTAAAAGGTTGCGTGGGAGTGACGTCAATGTGGCTGAAGCCCCTGAACCCGGAAAGGATGACCAGGAAAAATTGAAGCCCTGTCAGCAGTGACAGCGCGCCCCTGCACAGCTTTGTTTTAAGGTAAGTCTTTCATAATGTGCTAGTATGTAAAATACTCCTTCCACCTCCACTCACACGGTGCAGTATGGCAGTAAAAAAAAAAAAAGAGTAGATGAGCTGGAAATAGTTAAGTGTTTGCATGATGGTACTGCTTTCATGTGAGAATTAGCGCCTCATATGGCTGGAGTCCAAACTGTTGCAACACTCCAAAAGGATAACATATTTTTCCCTGCCAGTGACACTTGTCCTTGCACTGATTAGGAAGCTATTTAAGGGAAATGGCCTGAAACATTCATATTTTTCCACCAGTTCTTTCCACACGTTACACCTTACATTTTGTTCAACCTGAAGGCATGGGGGGGGGGGGGGACTACTTTATGAGGCGTAGTACACTTGTGGTCCAGGCTCAATCCATAGGAGAGTTCTGCTTCACAAGAGACCTCAGCTTTGGGGTCCCTGCCACTTAGAAGTGTAGACCATGCAGCCACCAATCCACCATTCCAACAGAACCTCTGTCACCGACCATCACCACCTTCTGTCCCGTACTGGCTGAATCTACTTCCTTTCACTTGTCATTCTCCATTACCCAAAAGGTTAACATGAAGGTTTACATATCTTTCCCATACACTGTAGGATTACTCTCACATTAAGTTGCCAATAATCAGGTTATTCATAAGACCAGGTGATTTACTTAACCAGCAACTGTGGTGTCTCCTACCTTTGACTTGTAATAGTTCCCACCAATTGTTGGTTTGCTTACTACGTTTCCGGTTCAAGGGTGACACACTTCAGTGTAACCTTACATCTACCCATGTATGGTCCTTCTCTGTCCCATGACCAATCTCCAAAGAAAACTGGGTCATAACTATTTGTTGCGTGACGTTAGGATTACACCTTGTATTATGTGATAAGTAAGAGGAACATGTAGATCCAGGCATGGTTCAAGGTGTTCTCACATGCAGCTGCAGGTTCCCAAAATGACCTCACAGTCTTAACAATAGAGTATCAGCTTAGAAAAACTAGGAATCTATTTTTTAAAAAAGAATGTTTAGAAGAATAAAGAATAAAAAGAATTATTTGTTACACAGACTGATAGCTTGATGTCTTTTAAGGAGGGCATTGTAAGGATTCTGCCCCCTGGCTCTTTGGTGAAAGACAGGGTAAGTACAATGCAGAAGTGGTTACATATGTATAAGGGATATGTCTAAAGTTTAAAATTAAACCCTAAAAATGATTCTCTTATTTGCTTTTTGGTCCATTAAATATGTCTTTGAATGTGTTCTGTTATATCTGTTCTGTTATATCGGTTTGATACAAGCCAAAAATACCTCTTCATCCAGCCTGACATCCAGTGGTCTCCTGTGTCCTGTATATTTTGCCTGTGCTGTTCTGAAACCTGAAGCAGTGCTGGCAGTCTAGCACAAAAAATGTTTTACTGGCAGGATTATCAGATGAAAATAGAGCAAAAAAGGAAGTCTGAGAAAAGAAACCCAATGCAACCACCACAGCTAAGGACCAGTAAGCTGCTATACATTCAATATTTTGTACATGGGATTAGATGGCATTTAGGTTGGTTGGTGTTGGGATTATGATTTGGGAGATATAATTCAAATCTTATAGTTAAAGTTCAGAGTTTTATAGGGTTAAAGAGGAGCTCCGCCCCCCTTAAAAAAAAAACAAATACTGTAGCTGATGACTTTTAATATTAGGGCACTTACCTGTGCAGGCATCCAGTGGTGTCTTCACCCAAGCCAATTCTTCAATCGTCTGTGAAGCCTTTCAGCTTCACAGGCGGATAGCCTACTGTGCATGCGTGAAGCGTGCTGCACTGTGTGAATGGGTCACAGTCTTCTGGGACCTGTGAAGTGTCCCAGAAGGCTGTGGGGTAAGGAGGGGGGCGACCTAAGCCGGAGCCCCCCTTTCCCCCAAAAGGGGCCAAATGTGGCAGCGGAGGGGGGTGGAGGCAGATAAGCGGAGCTTCCCCTTTTGGGTGGAGCTCCGCTTCAAGGATGCAATCAGTTTTCAGGTGTATATTCTTGTGCACTTTGTATATGTGCATTTTCAAAGGATATTTCAAGCAGTTTACCTGTGTGTATATTGTTCAAGCTTGAGGCACTCTTGTTTTACCCAGGAGACGGCCAGTTCTTACAGGCTAAAAAAAATACATGCAAATACGCTTGATTCATGAATGTTCAGAGTTTTTTATTCAAGTCTATAGGTTAAAAATAGCAATACTGCATCAAGAGTAACTCATGTAGGTTTTGAAGCATCAGGCATTGAAATACAGATGCCAGAGTACTCAAATATGCAGCAATCACCATTGAAATACATGGGATTTTGGATGTTGAGTGTTTTGCAGCTTCAAGGTACAAAATGCTCAGGTGTGAATGTGGTCTAAATATTGGGAGCAGGTAAAGAGTTAGAGGATAACTTTAGGGGTTGTGTTAGGGTAGTAGTAGTAAAGTGTTAGAGTCAACAAAAGTGTAAAGTGTTTAAGACCAAGCTAAGGGTTAAGTGTTAGGAGAGGCTAAGTGTTGAGGCCTTATTTTATTGGTTATGACTCATGTTGATATTTTTTTTTGGAAGCTGCATTAGGTTATCTTAGGCAGAGTGGTTAAGGTTTAAACATTCTTAGTTAGTTTAGAGGTTACCTTTTAGGAGAGGCTTAAAGTTTTGACATCGTTGTAGGGAGGAGGTTAGATTAGCAAATCGCAACTGGAAAGCTCTCACCAGGGAAACATTAGGATCACCTTTCAGGCTGGCAGTTTCTCATACACTCTGTATGTGTCCAAGAATGATATAGACCAAATGCTAAAAAACAAGCGTAATGTATTGGGCAGGCTGGTATTTGCATAACAATCATTGTGCACCACAAGTAACAAGTTCCACAGAAGTGGTCTCCTAATGCAGGAAACATGTGGGAGAACTCTACACCTCTCAAGCCGGCATAAGCCCAAGGAAGTCCTTGCCCTGGGCATTCCAAAGAAAAGACCAGAATAGTAACTGACAGACCTCAGACACAGAGCCTACTATGCTCCTGCTTCAGTTTGTAGGCAGGTGCAGTCTACTTTCTTCACTATAGGTGGTGGTCAAACACAGCACTGCAGAGGGAGAGGAAGTCCAGGGGAACATGGTTTCTCTATGGTTTCCTGGGTCACTGAAGAAGCTATCCGATTGGATGTTGCTGCCCCATGTGACCCTGGTGGCCGTCTTAGGCCAGGCAGAGTCTATTAATGACCCTGGCTCATAGGCTTGGTGTGCATTTCGCATGTCGGTACAGGTTACCCATCTGTCAGGGACAGTGATTAGCACTACAGAGAGGTTCCAGATGAGTAGGCAAAGGATAGGGACATGCCATCCTTCCTGGAGACCACCCCATTTGGGTACAGACCGGCTGGGCTGCATTCTGCCCTTCAAGACAGAGGCTGTCAGCACATTCAAGACCTGCTCTACTACACATCACTCTTACACCCTGTGAGTGTTCCCAGTCGGGAGTCGGCAATTCACAAGTTCTGTTTTCTGCAACTGTCTTTTTATTAGAGACAGGTTAGATAGGAACTGGCGTGATGCACGTTTTTTTTTGTAGGGTGCTTAAGGGTTTGTGTTCAGAGTTAATTTAGGGATTAAGTGTTAGGGTTAATTAGAGTGGTAGTAATTTACCAGGTTTAAGAGTTATGGCATAATTTTAGCTGAATAGGCATGCCATTGGACATTTTAGAGACCATATTCTTGGTTAGAATATTTTAGGGATTAAGGTACAGTAGATAAGGGCTAAATGTATAAAAACGATCTTGTAAGGACCTGCTGAGTTTAACAGGTTCCCCTAGTCCTACTATTGGTGATTTGGCCTACAGCTGTCCCAAAGAACTCACCGCCCCACCAGTGGTGACCTAATGACCACCATTCGTGCTGTCAATCTTTACTTGCAGGTTTATTGGGAGTCCAGGGGAGAGAGGGATAATGTTTACAGGATACGCAAACACTGGCAAAAATCTCTCTGCTTACATAAAAATAACTTCAGCCCCTCTCACAGGCTGAGGGTGTGCTTTTATGAGACCGTCAATTCTTTAATATGTGTATTTAAGCTGAGACCAGCAGTTGACTGAGCAAACTTTCTAAAGGCACTCCTATTTTTAACCATCTTCCTGTATTTTAGGCTTCAGCAAAGGTCCATTCCCAGTTCTCTGGGACTGGATTCTGAAGCAAAGTCAAAAGGCTCCTCACAGTGGACCTTCTCTCTAGACAAAACTTGGGATGCAAAGTCTGGCTCCCTGGGCTCATATCTTCTTCGTGCAAAGTCTGGGAGGCAAATACCCTTCTAGAAAGGCTCTGCATCCCAGTCCACTTCACTGGCAATAAACCTTCATTGCTCTATCTGCTGGTGTACACTACCTAACAACAGGCAGAAGCAAACGATATCCTAGGCTTTCGTCGAACCCAATAAACACAGAACACAATAACAGTTAGAGCTCAGGCTGACTACAGCCTAGCTCCCCACTAAATTTAGAATAGTGGCACTTGAACCTCGGGAAGGCCTTTACAATTGCCCAGGGCTAGCAGAGGCACATTTCCCACTAGTTCACTTAGTCAATGGCCTAGGGTGCCAAGACTGATGGAGGCAGCGCTTGGCTCAATTGATCGTGTTGCCCACCCTGCCACCTAGATTTGCAAAGTCTAAGCTTACAGAGGTAGCTGGCTTAGAGTATACCATAGTATAAATCTGGTCCTGAGTACCAGTGTGGGATTAAAGCTATGTGTTCAGGGTTGAAAGAGTAGAATAAGAGTTATTTCTGGGATTTGGTTAAATGTTTTTTGCTCAGGTTGGGGAAAGGCTAAGGCTATGGATTACATTGCAATTGGGAACAGTTTTTAGGTGAGTGACTTGCCAATTTGGGCTTTGAATCGCCTTTCAGCTCTAGAAAGTGGTTTCCTTTTGCTGTAGGCTAGTTTACCACAATCAGTGGCTAATATGGCTTATTGACAAGGTTTTCGTTTAAAAAAAAATGTAAGTTAAATTACTGATCTTGATACATAAATCATTTGTATGTAGCATTCTGTAAGGTAACCTAATAAATGTAAGTACATGGTCGGATATCTCATATTCTGTATAAGTATGTGGAATATTAAATACATATCTTTAAATTATATCAGCAGATCATTTAATGAGTGTGATTTGTATTTGAAGTTTACTGACCCTTTAAGTGAATGGTTTATGCAGCAGCACTTTTAATTTTGAAGTTGTACAATTCTTCTAGCTACAACTGACTGGAACATAAAGTCTTTAGTGCACATTTTTCATATCTGCTTGTGAGTTAGATGTGTCAGCAAATCTTCCTGACATATTCATTATTCAAATAATTTAACACTTTTTAAATTAAAAACTGCTTATTTCCTATGCTATTTACAGTACATCCTTCTTTCTGTACTGCCTTGGCAAAAGATCAGCGTTAATTCCTTTGCCAGGCGGCATGATATAATGTTTGAACAGAAAATGGCTTAGCAGAAGCAACACAAAGTTCTAAATATATGGATGTAAAAGGGCCAGCAATTTTCAATACATTTTCTGTTTTTTGCCATTCCTATGATTCAAATACAAATCAAAGGAATTTTGGTTTTAAAGGACAATTGTCACAAGAGAAACATGGCCATTTTAGACCTTCCCTCTGAAAATGCTAGCTACTTGGTTGTCAAACATTTTATAGGTTGGGTTGGCATGCAAGCACAGTTTGACCTCCTTTAGCCAGAACGACTCCTTAAAATGGACCTTTACTCTATTTTCTTCTTTAAAGAATATCTCTCCTCTCCCCCATTCATGAAATCATAGATATATATTTTTGGCTGATAATGCCTTTTAATTGCAGTTTTGCCTATCTTGCCTAGGTGAGAATGATGTCCCAGCTGCCTGAAGCGTCCTTGGATACATATCATGCATCTCAGGAGGCTTTGGTGGAATCTAGAACACAATGTATATGTGACGCAGTGCATCATCAGGGGTTGGCTGCAAATACCCGGAAGAGAGAGTTGGCTCATGATGATGAAAGCAAAGAATATGGTGGTGTGGGGCCTGGCATGTGGTGGGGAAAAGGCAGATTAAAGCAGGGCAAAGCTGGATGTGTTTTTTGAGGATAAGCTGAAAAAATGTTTCTCTTTATAGTGTAGGTGTAGCAAAATCTTTATTGATGTTTTCTCTTTTTTTTTTTTTTTTTTTTTTAGTGTTTGATAGAATAGTAAACCATAAAAAACCTTCACTAACTAGATTTTCCTTCATTTCCTGTCCAGGAGATGCAACCAAAAATGAGATTTAATCTTGCCAAAGTAAGAAGAAATCCTGTCTTTGTGTTGTCACCAAGGGGAAATCTCTAAGCCCCCATTCACTATACTGTAAAGTAATGTCAGGCTTCGAGAATATGTGTGTATTTTGAGCGTTTGGTGCCCTGGTGGGCAAAAGATGGCAAACTGCGCCCCATCCCACCGGCGCCCCCACATGGGCGTGGTCATCTAACTGAGCGTTGGGCAGCCCATTCATTTCAATGCTGCAGGCTTTGCAGCTTAAGCAATCTGAAGCTTTGCAGCATTTGCCATGTTCTTGTGTGTGCAAAACCCTGAGTAGTGCTACCACTGAAAGTGCCACTGGTAATAGCTGGTTCTTCACTAATTCTACAGAGGCTGCCCATCCCCACATGCACCCGTCTATGCACTTCAGCTCCAATAACTTAGTCTAGGAGAGCAATTTATTGCTTGAAGAACATTAAACAAGAGAGGGGTTAGGGCATGGGATACTCTAAAACACTGAACAGTACAGGCTCGATTTTCCACTCCAGGATTGTCCTGCTGAGGACAGGTGAACAGCCAGTATTCTGAGATCCTATGAGAGCTGTCTCAGTCCACAGCTACCTCTAGCACTCACATCCTAAAAGCACACAATCACCCAATTGAGGGTCATTACTCATGTAGCATACCCCTCAGCACTCAGTCAGATTTTGCAGATGAACTGGGATCCCCCACCCTGCACAGCCTGGCACACCAAATCTCCACAGTCAGGAAACAGTTCAGTACTTTGTTTTATTGTTTTATTTAGGGGATATAACTTGGATAGGGATTTGGAGAATTACGGGATGCCTACTTGACTTCAAACAACTTCAGGGACAACTTCTGTACACAGTCTATATACACTCCTCATTTCCTCCAGCACAATTGCAGAACTCCAGCTAGCACACTGCTTGTGGATCTGACAAAAGCACTCAGTCAGATTTGGAGCATAAACCTGTTATAGGCAGGAACCCCAGGCCCCTTTAGATATATAGCAAAATTGCAGTGTCCAGCTTAATCACTCCTGTGGCTACTGATCCCAGCACCACTTCTTCATGCACTGCCAGCCTGCCTGGCTGCAGATGCCTCTTTCACTAGCCCTCCTGGCTACTTCTCTACAGTCCTCCCAGACTGACACTCTGTCTCCACAGTCCTTCCAGACTGATCACTCACCATCCCACCCTACTGACTTCTCTGGAGACCTCCTAGATGTGCTGACCTGCTTCCGCTGTCCCCTCCTTGCTCCCATGCCTCCAGGAAAGGATTCCTCCATGTGTTGTAGAGGGTCCTTCCAGTACCTGAGCCCCAGGCCCGAGGTCACTCCCCCCAGACTAGGGGGCACCCTCAAGGGCCACCGACAGCCTCCTGTTAGCACTCCATCTCCATCAGGAGGAGGCACTAGAGAAGCTGCTTGCTGAGTCATCCAGCCTCCCTGAGTCACTCAACCCTGACCCAGATTCAACTAAGGCCTGGCTCTCAGCCAGGCCAAATTTTGCCAACTACAAACCTATGTACATCTATCACACTAATGGGTGTTACACTCACAAGTCCCCAGAACAGCTGCAAAACTTCCAGCCTGTACCAGACACGGTTCAGTGAGAGAAACAATCCTTCTCCAGACCTGATACCTTAAGGTGAAGAAGAGCCAGGACAAGGTAATTTGGTGCCCTGGACGAAGATGGCAAACTGCGCCCCCCACATGGGCTACTAGTCCTGGGGCTGGCTATTGGGGCTGGCTACTGGCCCTGGGGCTGGCTTCTGGTCCTGGGGCTGGCTACCGGGGCTGGCAACTGGTCCTGGCTACTGGGGCTGGCTCATGGTCCTGCGGCTGGCTACTAGTCCTGGGGCTGACTATTGGGGCTGGCTACTGGTCCTGGGGCTGGCTACTGGGGCTGGCTACTGGTCCTGGGGCTGGCTACTGGGGCTGACTACTGGTCCTGGCTACTGGAGCTGGCTACTGGGGCTGGCTACTGGTCCTGGGGCTGGCTACTGGGGCTGGGGCTGGCTACTGGTCCTGGGGCTGGCTACCGGGGCTGGCAACTGGCCCTGGCTACTGGGGCTGACTACTGGTCCTGGGGCTGGCTACTGGGGTTGGCAACTGGTCCTGGCTACTGGGGCTGGCAACTGGTCCTGGGGCTGGCAGCTGGGGCTGGCAACTGGTCCTGGGGCTGGCTACTGGGGCTGGCTACTGGTCCTGTTGCTGTCTACTGGGGCTGGATACTGGTCCTGCGGCTGGCTGCTGGTCCTGGGGCTGGCTACTGGTCCTGGGCCTGGCTACTGGGGTTGGCTACTGGTCCTGGGGCTGGCTACTGGGGCTGGCAACTGGTCCTGGCTACTGGGGCTGGCAACTGGGGCTGGCAACTGGTCCTGACTACTGGGACTGGCTACTGGTCCTAGGGCTGGCTACTGGGGCAGGAAACTGGTCCTGGCTACTGGAGTTGGCTACTGGTGCTGGGGCTGGCTACTGGGGCTGGTGCTGGCTCCTGGTCCTGCGGCTGGATACTGGTTCTGGGGCTGGCTACTGGGGCTGGCTCCTGGTCCTGGGGCTGGCTACTGGTCCTGGGGCGGGCTACTGGGGCTGGCTACTGGCCCTGGGGCTGGCTACTGGGGCTGGCAACTGGTCCTGGCTACTGGGGCTGGGGCTGGCTACTGCGGCTGGATACTGGTCCTGGGGCTGGGGTCACTGAGCGATCCCAGTCAGAGGAATCCCTGCCCTACAATTTTTGGAGGGGGGGGCGCCTTCAGGGGGGACAGCCCATATGGCTGTCCTCAGGTTTCTTTTGCCATTGTTCAGTAGGAAAGGAAGGGGGTTGGTGGCAGAGTCAGAGAGGCCAGAGTGCCACGATCTGCAAACTTTAGCCATAAAACATGAAGAAACTTTCCCCAGTGAGGTGGGACTCTTTTTTCATTTTCGGGTGCCCGCTGCAGTAATGACCTGTCATTTGTGACAAGTACATGTAGTTCCGGTCTACCTGGCGGATTGATATAGAAGAGACTACACTTGTCGCAAATAACAAGTCATTACTCCGCAACCCAAAAATGAAGAAGGAGTCCCGCCGCGCTGCGCTCGGGTCTCTCTGCCTCCACCGCCCACCCCCTTCCTTCCCTGCTGAACAACAGCAAAAGAAACCTGGGGACAGCCGTGGGGGCTGTCCCCCCTGATAGCGCCCCCCCTCCTCCAGACATTGTAGTGCTGGGTCATCCGACCCCTTCCGCCCCTGCCTAGTACCGGCCCCGAGGGGAAGACGCACAGCCAGGTCCTCAAAAGATCACTCCAGGCCCTCAGCTCTACCACAGCCGAGACCTAAACGAACAGCTACAAAGCCCACAGGCTGCCCCGGGGAGCTGCTGCTCCAGAGACTTTGGAACACTCCTTGCCGAGGAAAGACCCATCTCTTCAGGGCTCCAGGCCATTTATCACCTCCTCAACCACCTTCCAGACACTCCCCTCCAGGGATTGGCTAGGGCATGATAAATAATCAAGTTAGTCATTTGTCTCTCCCAACCCCAACATGCTGGAAACTTCTACCAGGAGCAGTCAAACTCTCAGCCTGTGAAACGCTGAACAGACCAGGGCTAGAAATCACTGCTTGCTAGACTACAGAATGAGGCAAAAATACATTTTCCTAACATCCTACACTAGGAGGGTGCTACACCTGCTTCTTGCTTAGGGTGTTTAGGGTGTCATTACCAATAAATGGCAACACAAGCACAACACTTGTTTTTTGTGCCTTTTGTTAACACGCACATGTGTTCACCCTCTGCTTTAGTGTTAACATGGGCAAAGACAAGCCTGAATATTGGTGAATATCCTACAGGTGATCTAACCCTTCCCAAATTAATCCAAAACTATAGAGCAGGGGTGCCAAACTCAGTTTCACTGTGGGCCAAATCAGCATTATGGTTGCCATCAAAGGGCTGTTAGACTAGATGTCCAGAGCTGCCCATCCTTACATCACAGTATGCCCCCCTTACCTTGTGTTACTGCTGGGAAGAAGCTGGCGGTGGAGCTGAGAAGCAGAAGGTGCAGGGTCTGGAGGAGGACCAAAGAGGGGCTGAAGTCCACTGCTGGAGTCTGATGAATGCTGGAACCAGGGGAGGCGGAGACAAGGGGGTGCTGCAGTTGTGGAGAGAGGTGCAAGATGTGTAGGAGGAGTTCTGTTCTCCTTATTGCCGCTGACTGCTAAGACAGGACAGAGACAAGCTTCTCCACAGCCGCACAGAGAAGAGCAGCATCTGGTGGAGGAGTTTTGTCCTCCTCTTTGCTGCTCACTGCTGAGACAAGGTGGGGGCAGAGATGAGGGGGTTACCACAGCTGCAGGAGAGGTACAAGGGCTACATAAAATGGTATGGCAGGCCAGATTTGGCCCACGGGCCTTGTGTTTGATACATGTGTTATAGAGAATGATTTTAGCTAGGCTTACAATTTAAGCATGTAAAGGTTGCACAAGTATTTTTTAAAATTCCAGGCTAAGACCTGTATAATTATTCCAGCATGCCCTTCCCTCGCTTTGTATACATAATAAACTGGCATAGCGACTGCATGGTGTGTGCACATCCTGCCCCCCATCCAGTCTGCAGCCGCCATCTGTCAGTTCCCCAGAACTGCAGCTCACTCCTTGCAGACATACGTGGGATTAACATGCTCTGATTCTCCCATCCCCACCTCCTGCAGATGTTCCCAACACACGCCATTCCCATGTCAGACAAACTGTCATCTCACCAGGACCACTGCCAGGAAGAGCCGGCCAAATATTGAAACCGACACGACATATTTAGCGGTGTTTGTAGTCACAGCCTGGGTGATCCAAACACATCCATCCAGCAAATTCCATCCCATTGTCATGCAATAGGGGGTGATGTGTGTAGTGTAGTCAGAGCTTAAAATGTATATCCACCTTTGCAGCTGAATTTGAGAAACCCCAGATATTTTGCTGTGTTATCAACTTATCATGACAGCATACAGCATACCCAAAATAATCTAAAAGTATGTATTTCCTAATTTTCTAGTAGCCTCTAATGAGTTATACACAGGACTCTACAGACTGCTTTAGGGCAAACGGGCGCAGTGTACATGAGCGTATGCAACATCTATAAAAACTTCCTCGGGGGCCTACAGCTGATCATTGACAGCAATTACAAGATGCAGGTAGTACATGTGTAGCCATGTGCTCCCTAAAAAGAGTGGCTGACAGTTGTGGTCCACCTGCCCTCTGCCCTCAATCACATGAATTCCACACACCCAGAGTCACTGAACAGGCCAGTACTTTGTTTTGTTGTTTTATTTAGGGGTTGAACTTTGATAGGGATTAAGGATGACTGTGGGATTCCCAATAATTGAACATGGGACCTACTATATACACCTCTGGTATATATACTTCTTCTCCTCCAGCACACTATTTGCTGACCGTTACTTGTTTCCCTGGTCTGAAAGGAAATTTATCAGACCTCCATGACACCTCCTCTTCACCACAGATAGCACATAGTGAGGCCTGCTGTAGCCGCAAGCAAGGCCTCAGAACCACCCTTTGTGGGTAAGAATGGCAGGTTTCCTTCCCTGAAACACTGTGGGCCCTCTGTTGTGTAGCTAAGTACGTTGGTGCTAGCTGGGCCTTGGATTAACTATTACTCCCAGCCCATCCATCTTCCAGACCCATCCGGCCTGTCCTACGGTCTAATGGCTCTCCTTCCCCTTGGTTGGCTCCTCCCGCCTTCTACAGACTGCACGCTCTCCTCCCAGACTGCCTCAACCTTCTCATCCAACTCCCAGGGTCCGCCACTCACTGACTATATGGTGTATTCTTTAAAAAGTCTCCTTCCATGTAGAGCTGCTCCCCTGCTTCTCCTGTGCCACTCCAGGAGCCGACTCCCGCCTGCACCTAAGCCCCTCAAGTTCACCCTTCCAAACTGGGGGATCCCCTCCCGGGCGAGGCCTGATCCGCAGTTCCAGCTACGTCCTCATCTCTTCCACCCGAACTCTCCTCCTACCTGCTGGCAGATCGCTGTATTTAAGGAGGCCTGCCACCTGCCAACCCAGCCTGTGGATTGGTCAGAGCTCCTTGTCATAGATCAGGAACTGACACCTTCTCATCCATCCCCCTTCTAGAGCTTTCCCAGCTCAAGGAGAGGAAATCTCCAAGAAGTGTCCCTTCCCTCCATCTCCAGCCCAGATCAAAACATTCAGGCCTGCACGTACAGTCAGGCCTGACTAGATTTTTCTTCTCCTACCAAAAATCTACAAAGTAAAAGCACCTACACTATGGGGGCGCTACACGTGCAAATAGCATGCACAGAGACAAATGCCATGAATGTGAACAGTATGAATTAAGAGCATACTGTATGTCTGTGTGCATACTTTATGTAAGCACTGGCTATGAACGCTCATGAACCTTGCGGCCATGTGCTTGACCCTGTAATTGTAAAAAATAATGTTAGCCATACACTTGAACATTTCTGTCCATCTTATTCTGAGACCCTGGAGAATAAAATGACAGTCGTTGCAATTTTTTATGTCACACGGTATTTGCGCAATAGCAGTTTTTGAAACGCAATGACACTTTACTGAATTTTATTGCACACAAAATATAATACCCCTTTTTTTTAAATAACGTGATGATGTTATGCCGAGTAAACATATACCTAACATGTCCCGGTTTAAAATTGCGTCTGCCCCTGGACTTAAAAATCTTCATAGGCGACACTTTAAAAATACAATAAGAAACAATAACATGTAAATATCAGTCCTAGCAGGGAGCACTATATTTTCTCTTTATTCCATGTTAAATATCAGTCCTAGCAGAGAGCACTATATTTTCTTTTTATTCCATGTACTTTGTGAATTATTCTGACATGCTCATATACTGGACACTGAGTTACAGTGCTATGTTTGTAAGTTTCCTCCTTTTTATTCAATAAATATCAGTCCTAGCAGAGAGCACTATATTTTCTCTTTATTCTGTGTACTTTTGAACCAGAGTCTTGCTTAATTTACTGAGACGGTAGCAAAACGCAGTGCGAGAGAGCATTCCTGTCAGCTCCGTTCAGTGACCTGTTGGATAACACACCGATTGACACAGCATTTATACCCTTATGGGAAAAGCGCTTGTGACCCTTCTGTTCATTCTGGGGTCCACACATTGAGATGAGCTGCTAGCATATTAAGTGGTGAAGGCTCTGCATGGATTCACTTCTTCAAGATCTTGCATACAAGCACTTTATGGGCACTCCTATTGGTGCTAGTGTGATATGTCACACATGAAATTTATTGAAGCACTTTATGGAGACTCTTTTTGGTGCTAGTATATGTCACATATGAATTTTATTGATGAATAATTTTTAGAGCTGCACTTTTTCTTGTTGCAATCATTTTTGGGATTTGATAACTTGACCCTCAGTGTACAGCTGCATACAGTTTTGTTTTAGAGTGTTTTAGGGTTGAAATTGCTTTGAATGATTTTTATATTATGGGCACTTTAAAAATGTTTGCAGGTTACCAGTTTAGAGGTACAAGGAGATCTGGTGCTAGAGTTTGCAACGATGCCTAACATGTGTGTGCAACCACCGTTTACATATGTGCACGGGACTTACGTATGTGTTCGCATTTGCGCATACGAACGGTGGGGGCGGGCACTTTCCATTTTTTTTTTACTATTTTTTTTATTCTTTTTTTATTTTGTCTTTTTACACTGTTTTTTATTTTTTATTTTTTTGTATTAACTTTATTGCAATCACAACATGGGCTGTAACAGGTCCTCTTTATGGAGAGGTCTGGGGTCTGTTAGACCCCAGATCCATCCTCTGACCTCCATTGCAGTCGATCAGACACAGATCGGTGTGAGACAAACAAACATCCAAGGAATAAATCCAAGGAAAAACCAAGCTCACTTACCGACCAGCTGTGACCATCCAAATTGACCTGTCTAACTGTATGCGTTAAAAGCAGGGGATTGGTTACACACATTAATTAATGCATGTGTAAGCTGGAGGGCCCCGTCAAGGCTCCACAGTGGAAGCACATGCATCTTGATGAGATAGATGACACCCAGCAGGTAGCTAAATAACTGCAAAGGTGTTAGTGCGTTTCCCCAACTGCATTGCAGTCAATCAGACACAGATCGGTGTGAACCTGGCTAGCAGCTAGGTAAATAAAGAGGTGGAACTGGAAGTAACAAAATCATTTCGGTTCCTAGGGTCACAGAGAAGAAAGAACAACGTCCGGGCTTCTCTCTCTGCCCACTGCTGCCGTCTCCACTGGTCGGAGCGCTCCCGGGGTCTGAGATCGGAGACTGGGAGAGGCCAGCAGCAGGGGGGTTGGGGGAGGAGGGACCACCATCTGCCGTCCACAGAAGTGATCACATGGCTGTTCAACCACTTGAATCACTTCTGCTGAAAAGGGGAAAGCCTACTGAAAATGTTAATACCAGGATTATGCCTGTAGCTGCAGGCATCATCAAGGTATAACCACTGCTGACCAAGGAAATCATATGATGCCCTACAGTCAGCAAGTGGTTAATGCTAAACAGTGTGGAAATTGTCAACTGTTGTATTCAGATACATACCAGAATGGTGACTATATCTGAATGGCTGCAGTTGCTGTTCAGCTGACAATTTTAATTTTTCAGTCAAAGTTTGTCCAGTTGGGTTGTTCTGACAGAACAACCCATGGTTCAAATTTTGTCAGGTTTTGCAGGATTTAGTGAAAATTTTAGCTGTGTATGATTAGCCTAACTTGCTGAACAGTACATTATAGGGACACTATAGGAAAACAAACTATATGTAGCTGGGAGCAAGCTACAGCACCTGATTTGCAGGCTTGTCTCGTGCTTTCCCAGACTGCTCTGTATCCCCCTATTGCTGGGCTTGGGTTACTGACATCGTATTCCTGAGCCTAAAGAAAAGCATTGTAGGAGCTGTAGTTTTCTGAACAGACATTGCTGATTTTCAGAACTGGCCATGGACTGCACATCCCAGCAAGCTATCTGCTCCAGGGGAGAATTGTGGGAGAAACTATAAAGGGATCTGCTGACCAGGCCCATGCTCTTTTGTGTCCTGCATCCTATCATGTGAGCACATTCTCGCCGCTGTGTGAGGAGATTGTGGCCTACCACGCGGTACACAGCTTACAGCTCCAGCCCCAGAGGGTCAGGACATCGCCCGCTTCAGAAAAACTCTTTGCAGCAGCGCTGAACACCACGGTGCTGGTTGGTTTACTGGGTCAGGAGACTGATCACCATCTCTGTCCATCTGCAGCAAGGAGAATCGTTTGATCATCCCCTGGGAGACTGATGAACGCTATCAGGATTGGTGAGAGGGCACTTGCCCACAGATCGCATTGCCAGTCATTAACCCCTTCCTGACCACGTCACGTACATTTACTGCTGCAAAGTGACAGCAGTACACAGATCGCCGTATATAGACGGCGCTCGCGCCCGACGATTGGGTTTGATTCAGAACCGATCAATCAACAGACCCAGACCAATGAATTTTGATCTCGATCTGCTAAGCGGTACTGGCAAATGAAATGCCTCCTCTGCCTGTGTTGAAGTGACGTAATCTGTACTCGTGGAGCATCTAACCATGATGTTAGGAAAACGGTCCTCCTGGCCATTATTGGCTTCCTGTCCGCGCGCGCTAATGGCGCCAATGGTGGCCATTTAAGCAGGACAGCACCAGGAAGCAGGTGCTGTCCATTCTACAGCGTTCCGGTATTATGTGACCCATGTGCTACTCTAAAGAGACTTCCTGTATCTGTGACCCCGGCTCTCCTTGGACTCTGTTTGCTATCTGCCTGCCCTGACCTCCGGCTTGTCTCCTGGCTGTTAACGACCCGGCCTGCATCACTACCCTTCTGTTGCACGAGCCCCAGCGGATTCTCAGCCACTCAGACTATATCCAGCCCTCGTGCCCCCCTGTGCTCCAGGATTCCCTGTCTCCACTACCAGGGGTCCTCGAACCAGGGCCGCAAGAGAGGTGGTCCCCTGCACAAGTCAGACTCGACCACCAGGTATGTGACAGTAACGGACAGCCATGCCCGAGTCTGCGCAGGGGACCTCTCCCATGGACAATTTGAGTGAGCATCTGGCTGGTCTCACTCATGCCATAAGTCTCCAAAAGGGGTACACTCATCTGGAAGGGAGTATCCGAGAGCTCTCCACCTCAGCTTCAGCTTATCCCCATCAGTCTTCTCTATGCACCATTGTGACCCTGCCCACGGAGCCCAATGTGCCTATGCCTGAGCGGTTTGCAGGAGACCGTCGGAAGTTCCGGAGTTTCCGTACCTAAGTCTCCAACCCCGGACTTTCTCAGTGGAGGCGACTAAGGTGGGGCTGGTGATTTCATTGCTCTCGGATGAACCACAAGCATGGGCCCATCGCCTATTGGAACAGAAAGCCCCGGAGACTACCAGTTTGGACCAGCTGTTTCAAGCAATGGCTCAACTCTATGAAGATCCCCACTTAGCGGCCACGGCGGAAGCAGCTCTTCACGCCCTTCAGCAAGGCCGCCGCCCAGCAGAGGAATACGCTTCCAAGTTTCGGCGCTGGAGCGCTGACACAGCCTGGGACGACGTGGCCCTCCGTCATCAGTTCAGGCTGGGCCTCTCAGAGCCGCTCAAGGACCAGCTGGCTCGCGTCGGGTGCCTCCAACCCTCGACGTCCTGGTCGACCTGTCCATACAGATCGACCGGTGCCTGCGGGAATGCAGGATTGAGAGGTCCACGGGGGCTGCACGCCCTACCGGGATGACGCCCAGAATCCCCAGCTGCCCTGATTCCAGTCAGGCTGCCTCCTCCGCTCCACCAGACCTGTCCGAACCCGCACAAATCAGGTTCCTCCATCCACCATTCACCTCTGAAGAGCGTCAGAGACGTATGGCCCTCAGCCTCTACCTATACTGTGGAGGGCCTGGGCATCTGGTAAAGAATTGTCCTTTTAAGGCCAGCAGATGGGCCACTCCTACCCAGTTAAGCCTGATGCACATACCTAGCAACAAAGCTCACCTTGTCATCTCCCTATCATTACAGCTCCCAGTGGGGACATCCGGGTGCAGGCAATTATCGATTCAGGGGCTTGCAGCTGCTTTGTTGATGTTACTTTTGCAGCCAACCACCTGATCCCGCTTCGACCCAAGGACCATCCCATGGTCGTCCAGCTGTCCGATGGAACCACTATTAAATCCGGCCACGTCACCCAGGAGACCCTGCCTTTGCCCGCCAGTACGATAGGGGGACACTTGAAATTTCTACTATTGGACGTCATTGCGTCCCCTCTATCTCCAGTCATTTTGGGCCTTCCCAGGCTCCGGATGCACAGCCCCTACATTGACTGGACCACTGGGGAGGTGCAGTTCAGTTCACCCTACTGCCTCCAGCACTGTCTGCCCTCACCTCCTGAAACCCCATCATCCATACTCTGTCTGGATACTGAACACGACCAGGACACCCGCCTGGCTGTACCCGCACCTTACCATGACTTTCTTGACGTGTTCAGTAAGAAGGGAGCTGATGTCCTCCCGCCGCATAGGGCATATGACTGCCCAATTGATCTCCTGCTCGGAACTGAGGTGCCTTTCGGTCGAATCTTTCCCTTGTCCGAGGTAGAGCTAGGGGCCCTCAAGGCCTACCTTGACGAGAACCTGGAAAAGGCGTTCAGCAGACCATCTGTCAGGACCTGTGTCCTTGCTTGGGTCACCTGCTGGTGGCAGTGTTTGGAAAACCAAATGGTGTAGTTCTGGTGGCCACCAGCGGGTGTCTCCCAGGAGATTGAGCTTACAGGTCATTAAGCTGCACCTGATGGGTCTGCTGGATCTATATAAGCCCGCCTTGCTCCCTGTCCCAATGCTTTAGTGTTTTCCCTGCAAGCCGTGTCCATGCCTGAACCTGACCTGCTCTGATCCCCGATCTGCAATCCAGACCCAGAGACCTGATTCCTGAACCTGCTTCCTTCCTCTCCTGCTCCCAGTACCTGGCTCCCTGTTCCCCTTATCTGGTATCCCTGTTTGCTTATTGTATTTGTGTGTTTTCTTCTCTTGTATTTAGTTAGTCAGATAGTTAGGTGTTTATTTTGGGGTTTGGTGTGTTTTCAACTTTTACTTGCTCATTTATGTTTGCTGGTGTTTG
Organism: Glandirana rugosa; assembly: GCA_018402905.1. Lineage (NCBI taxonomy): Eukaryota > Metazoa > Chordata > Amphibia > Anura > Ranidae > Glandirana > Glandirana rugosa. Next base: position 113,468 of record BLSH010214078.1, on the reverse strand, counting down.
GTGTTTGAAGTGTGCTATTTGTCTAATACATATTCATATTTTCACCTTACACCTGGTCCTGATTCCTTTAAGTGCAGCCAACTGATCTGATCATCCCTGCTGGATACCTGCATATGGTATCCCTGACACCATCTACCTCACCCGCTGGAGCGGGAATTTTCTTTGTAGAGAAGAAAGACCATTCCCTCAGACCCTGTATAGACTACCGGGATCTTAACCGGATCACCATTAAGAACCAGTATCCTCTGCCTCTGGTCCCTGAACTTTTCCAGAGGCTGGGAACTGCAGCTGTGTATACAAAGTTGGATCTCCGCGGGGCATGCAACCTCATTCCGCATACGAGAGGGGGATGAGTGGAAGACGGCCTTCCAGACCAGGTTTGGTCACTATGAATACCTGGTTATGCTGTTTGGACTTTGCAATGCCCCCGCTACGTTCCAACACCTGGTGAACAATATCTTCAGAGACTATCTTAATCACTTCGTAGTAGTTTATCTGGACGATATCTTGATCTTCTCCCCTTCCCTGGAGGAACATCACAGGCATGTGAGATGTGTGCTTGCCCGCTTTCAGCAACATGGCCTATATGCCAAGGCGGAGAAATGTGCCTTTGTACGCACCAGCATCTCTTTCCTGGGCTTTGACATTTCAGTCACAGGGATAACCATGGACCCGCAGAAGGTCTCAGCCATCTTAGACTGGCCGGTGCCAGCCGACAGTAAGGGTGTCCAAAGCTTCGTGGGATTTGCCAACTTCTACAGGAAGTTCATTAAAGGGTTCTCGGCGGTCATTGCGCCCATCGCCCAGCTCACAAAACAGGGCTGCCATTTCCGTTGGACTCCTGAAGCTCAAGGGGCTTTCACAAGACTTAAGGAGCTGTTCACCTCTGCTCCCATTCTCAAACACCCAGACTCGGCTCTGCCCTATGTCCTTGAGGTGGATGCATCAGAGACGGCAGTGGGAGCAGTGCTTTTTCAGAGACAAGGCCCAAAGGCCGCGCTCCATCCCATTGCCTTCTTCTTCCAGAAGCTCTCGCCCCCTGAAAAGAACTATGATGTTGGTGACCGAGAGCTGCTGGCAATAAAATCCGCCCTGGAGGAATGGCGGTACCTCCTGGAAGGAGCGACTCACCCAGTTCTGGTCTTCACAGACCATAAGAACCTCGAGTACCTGCGGACCGCTAAGAGACTCAAACCTCGCCAGGCAAGGTGTGCACTATTCTTCTTGAGGTTCCAAGTACACATAACGTACAGGCCTGGGTCAAAAAATGGGAAGCCAGATGCCCTGTCCAGAATGTTTCATGACCCGGGAGACTCCTCTCTCCCAGACACCATCCTGCCTGCCAATAGCTTTTTTGTTGACACAAGAGAACTTCCTTACCGGGATCAGACGATCCTTAGTCGGTCGCACCATGCCACCAGATCAGGAGCTCACCATAAAGGACGGGCTGTGGTGGTGGTCTGGCAACCGACTCTTCATCCCACAGGAGTTGCGCCTCGCAACGTTTGAACTTTGTCACAACCTCAAACTGGTCAGGTACTTTGGGGGTCGTAAGACGGCAGAGCTACTCTCCTGCTCATTTTGGTGGCCTCGCATGAACGAGGACTGTAAGGACTATGTGAGTGCTTGCCCCGTCTGTGCCAAGAGTAAGACCGAGAGGTCTAAAGCTTGGGGTCTGTTGACTCCATTACCCATCTCGGAACGAACCTGGTCCCAGATCTCAATGGACTATATTGTGGAGTTGCCCCCATCTGCAGGCTTCAGTACCATCCTGGTGGGGGTAGACCACCTCACAGGCTGCATGAAAAAAAGAACATTATAACATATGCCCAACAAGGACCAGCGACGTACTGGTATGTTGCTGGACTTTGAGTGGTTATACTGGAATGATACCTGCAGATATAGGTATTATCTTGGTATTGTTCTTTTCAGCCGATGGTTGGCTTTCATGTACAAGCAATCCTAGCAACTAATTAGCCACTAGACTGCTTTTACAAGCAGTGGGAGGGAACCCCCTCCACTGTTTTCCATGGTTTTCTCTGGCTCTCTTGTCCCATCAGGGAACCCGAGAATGCAGCCGGTGATTCCGCCAGCTGACCATAGAGCAGATTGAAGACTAGAATGGCTCCAATCATCTCTATGAGGAGCCTACGAACATTTCATGACTTAGGTTTCACCGGATATAAACAACGCCATTGGGAATTTGGGAAAGCATCTTATCACACTGATCTGAGGAGAGCTATAGAGTCTAATAGACCCCAAATTAAAAAAAAAACTATTTTTATCATAGGGGACATTTAAATTCCCTGTGATAAATATAAAAATAATAGAAAAAAAATGAAAGGGACAGTGTAAAAATAAAATAAAAAGCAAAATTAATCATTAAAATAAAGAAAAAATGCACCCCTGTCCCCCTGTGCACATGCGCAAAGGTGAACGCAAGCATTGGTCTTGTGTCGAATGTAAACATGCATGTGAGGTATCACCGCGAACATCAGATTGAGGGCAGTAATTCTAGCAGTAGACCTCTTCTGTAAATCTAAAGTGGTAACCTGTAAAGGCTTTTAAAAGGATTATAGTTTGTCGCGGGTGTGCGTAATTTTAAAGCATGTCATGTTTGGCATCTATGTACTCGGCATAAGATCATCTTTTATATTTCACCAAACATTTGGGCAATATAATGTGTGTTTGTGCATTAAGATTCAAAAAAGTGTTTTTTTCCCCAAAAAAGTTGCATTTAAAAAATCACTGCGCAGATACTTTGTGAAAAAAAAATTGCAACACCCACCATTTTAATCTGTAGGGCCTCTGCTTTAAAAACTATATAATGTTTGGGGTTAAAAGTAATTTTCTAGCAATAAAAAATGTTTTTCTTGTAAACAAAAAGTGTTAGAAAGGACTTGGTGGTGGTAGAAATGGTGAGTTCACTTCCTCACTACCTATCACAGTTCCGGAGGCCCTGAAATGTCAAGATAGAACAACCCCCCCCCCCCCAAATGACCCCATTTTGGAAAGTAGACATCCCAAGCTATTTCCTGAGAGGCATGTTGAGTCCATGGAATATTTTATATTTTGTCACAAGTGTCGGAAAAATGTACATTTTTTTTTTTTTTTACACAAAGTTGTCACTAAATGATATATTACTCACAAATGGCATGGGTATATGTGAAATTACACCCCAAAATACATTCTGCTGCTTTTCCTGAGTACGAGGATACCACATGTGTTAGAGGTTTTGGGAGCCTAGCTGCATACAGGACCCCAAAATCCAATCAACGCCTTCAGGCTTTCTAAGGGCGTAAAATGGTGATTTTACTCCTCACTACCCATCACAGTTTCGGACTCCCCCCCCCCCCAAACAATCCTATCTTGGAAAGTGGATACCCCAAGGTATTTGCTAAGAGGCATGGTGACTATTTTGCAGCTCTCATTTGTTTTGGAAAATGAAGAAAGAAAAGGAAAATATATTTTTTTCTTTGTTCAATTTTTCAAAACTGTGTGACAAAAAGCAAGATCTGCAAAATACTCAACGTGCCTCTCGACAAATAGCTTGGAGTGTCTACTTTCCAAAATGGTGTCATTTGGGGGGGGGGGGCTTTATGCTAACTGGGCATTTCATGGCCTCCGAAATTGTGATAGGTAGTGAAGAGTGAAATAAAAAATGTACGCCCTTAGAAAGCCTGAAGGCTGTGCTTGGTTTTCAGGGTCCTGTACGCAGCTAGACCGCCAAAAAGTCTCACATATGTGGTATCCCTGTACTCAGAAACAGCAAAATGTATTTTGGGATGTAATTTCACATATACCCATGGCATGTGTGAGCAATATATAATTTCAGTGACAACTTTGTGTATTTTTTTTTTTTCATTTATGACAAAAAAATAAAATATTCAATGGGCTCAACATGCCTCTCAGCAAATTCATTGGGGTGTCTACTTTCCAAAATGGGGTCATTTGGGAGGGTTTTGTACTGCCCTTCCATTATAGCGCCTCAGAAAATAAGATAGGCAGTCAAAAAATAAAAGCTGCATAAATTTCAGAAAATGTACCCTAGTTTGTAGAAGCTATAACTTTTGCGCAAACCAATAAATATGCGCTTATTGACTTTTTTTTTACCCGAGACGTGGCTGAATGTATTTTGGCAAAAATGTATGACTAAAATTGAGTTTATTGTATTTTTTTTTATAACAAAAAGTTGAAAATATCATTTTGTTTCAAAATTTTTGGTCTTTTTTTGTTTATATCGCACAAAAATAAAAACGCAGAGGTGATCAAATACTCCCAAAAGAAGGCTCTATTTGTGGGGGAAAAAAAGGACACACATTTTGTTTGGGTACGGCATTGCATGACCGCACAATTACCATTTAAATCAGAGCAGAGCCAAATTGTAAAAAGTTCTCTGGTCATTAAGGGGGTAAATCCTTTCAGGGCTGAAGTGGTTAATACTACACTCTGAACACTGTGCACTGACAACATTTACCTGGATTACATAGAGGATTGGTATAAATCAGAACCAGTTATTTTGCCTTGTTCACCTTCACGTTGCTGCATTAAGGAATTCTTCTATGAGCTCCAACTGCTGGAGAAGACAGTGCAAGGCCTTGCAAGGCTAAGCTGGACATTGTAATCTCAAACCATGCAGAGCTTATAACTAATATTCATATAAAAGAACATCTGGGTAATAGTGACCATAACATGATTTCATTTAATCTAAGCTGCAAGCAACAAACACATACAGGAAAGATAAAAACACTTAATTTTAAGAGAGCAAATTTTACAAGGATGAGAGCTGCTCTCCAGGACTTAGACTGGGAGGGAATATTAGCATCAATGAACACAGAACAGAAATGTGAATTTTTCAAAAAGACTGTATGGGAATTCACTGCAAAGTATATTCCTATGGGCAATAATTTTAAAAGGCTAAAAAAAGTTATAAATGATAAGAAAAGAGCATTTATAAAATATAAAAATGTGGGGAAAACTATCATCTTTTAAATGTTACAAAGAATATAACAGACTATGTAAAAGGGAAATCAAGGATGCAAAAATGCAAAACGAACGTCAGATTGCAAAAGATAGTAGGACAAACCCCCAAAAATTTGTTAATTATATTAATAGTAAAAAGGTCAGGTCGGAACATGTAGGCCCTTTACAAAATAATCTAGAGTGCATGAATGGGGACAAAAAGAAGGCAAATTTATTAAATACATTCTTCAGCTCTGTGTATACAAAGGAGCATGGGTAGCTCATGTCCATAATGGGGGTGGTAGTGACTCAGCCCCAAATGATCCACATTGGCTCAAAAGTGAAATGGTCCAAAAGTATTTAGACAGAATAAAGGTAAATAAAGCACCTGGACCAGATGGCATCCATCCATGGATCCTAAAGGAATTGAGCTCTGTCATTTCAAAGCCTTTGTATATAATTTTTAGGGACTCCTTAATGACTGGAATAGTACCACTGGATTGGCATAGAGCCAATGTGGTGCCCATATTTAAAAAGGGATCAAAGTTTTTACCAAGTAACTATAGACCTTTTAGTTTAACTTCTATAGCTGGGAAGATACTGGAGAGTATAATAAGAGACCACATAGATGAGTTCTTGTTGGAAAAAAATGTTTTAAGCAACAGACAGCATGGATTCACGAAAGAAGTTGTCAAACAAACTTGATTTATTTTTATGAGGAGGTAAGTAAAACCTTGGACAGAGGGAGCTCGGAGAAGAGGTGCAGACACGTGATGGTGGTTGCAGGCAGCGTGGAGCGGTGGGGTGGATCAGTGATCAGGAGGAGGAGTACTCCTGGAACTATCGGTTATCACTGTGTATGTATGTGGCTTACACCTGGATTAGTGCCCAATCAAGATCATTCCTCTGTCATTTTATTTAAAGTGTGCACATATTGTTTGGACAATTATTGATATATGTTCAAGTTGTGTCATTTGATCTGGGTTGGCGCTGATATATGTATGGACTGAATTGGAGAGAGGCTGGAGAGTTCACAGGGTCAAGGCTGCACAGGAAAACAGGCATTATAAACCTTTCTACCTGCACCTCATGTTTTCACTGATCATGTTCTTTCATGGTGTAATTTATTGCCCTGTACGCACAGCCTATAGTAAAGTAACCTTTACATTCTGGTGTTAGAAGTTTCTGTTGGTGTTCAAATATAAGGTACTGCACAAGGTAACATATAACCTCTGTCTGTAGTGTGAGAACTGACACTTACTGTGAAGAAACTATACATCCCACAATCCCTGGGCCTCTCAATCTAATGTTCTGCAGGTGAGAGCTAAACAGTAATTGGATCTTTCACAGACACAAGTAGGCAGAGTAATTAACAGAGACCTCAACACACAGTCTTTCATCACACTAGTACTCCCACATTTGTGATCCAATACTGAGAAATGGCAAGGTATGGATTGGATGTAGTGTGACCCTGAACAAGAAGTCGTCTGTTCCATAGGAGAACAAGGAGAAGCAAGTTGAATTAATACATGGACATAGGATCAGCCAATGACAAATTGCAGGCACCGCATGTGAGCCCATCATTACAAGGTAAGGCAAAAAAACAACACAGGGAATATAATTAAAATATATGAAAACAATGAAATATTTGAAAGTGTACAGTGCATTTAATACAGAAATTGTTGCAATTTTAACAATTTAGATAAAAAGTCATTAGTTGTGCATAGAAGAAGCAGGAAATGTAGGGATGGGTTCTTTATAGTAAGAGCAGTTAAGATGCAGAATACCACTGGAGGAAGCTTTAGAAAAATCAATAATGCAGTTTAAAGAATGACAGGGTAACATTCTTTCAAAAAGTAATATTGTTTATAATTGTCAAAAAACAATATGAAATATTTGGACCCGAGGAATTGATCCAATAGTTTTCACGGGGTCAGGAAAGGCTTTTTTTTTTCCCCGGGAAAGAAAAGATTTGGCCAGTTTCCCAGGAGGTTTTTGTTTTGCCTGCTTCTGGAACAAAACTGGTGGACTTGGCGGACGTGAGTCTTTTTTCAATCTAGTCAAAGAGAATTTCTAGGTAATGAGTGAAAGCAATCAGGGAGCTATTAATACTATTTAGCAAACACTGCAATTGCGCCAAAGTAAGGAAAAAAATCTTAATCTAAGTTCTCCACTGAAGCCAGAAGCACACACCAAGATCTAATGAGAAAGTAGAAGTGTATGTTCTGCAGCTCCTCTCCTCTCACCAATCACATTCTAACTTCTAGCACAGGTTTACTTCTGATTGGTGGATGAGAGAAATGTCTTAGTACTGCCATTTTTTTTTGCACCAAGCACACATACAAACACATACTTATATATACACTCACCGGCCACTTTATTAGGTACACCTGTTCAATTGCTTGGTTACACAAATTACTAGTCAACCAATCTCCTGGCAACTCAATGCATTTAGGCATCTAGACGTGGTGAAGACAACTTGCTGAAGGTCAAAGCAAGCATCAGAATGGGGAAGAAATGAGATTTAAGTGGCTTTGAACGTGGAATGGTTGTTGGTGCCAAATGAGCTGGTCTGAGTATTTCAAAACCTGCTGATCTACTGGGATTTAAAATTTAAATAAAATAAAACAAGGTAAAGCATGCAATTAATATATCAGTTAAATAAAAAAAAAAAAAAAGCAATGGAATATTACATAAGGATGCATCTAAGGGCTGACATATTTAACCGCTTGCCAACCAGCCGCCGTCATTATACGGCAGCAGGTTGGCACGGCTGAGCAAATCGCCATAGGTGTACATCGGGCGCATACATTTATTTATTTATTTCAGGTACTTATATAGCGCTGTCAATTTACGCAGCGCTTTACATATACATTATACATTCACATCAGTCCCTACCCTCAAGGAGCTTACAATCTAAGGTCCCTAACTCACATTCATACATATACTAGGGCCAATTTAGACAGGATCTAATTTACCTACCAGCATGTCTTTGGAGTGTGGGAGGAAACCGGAGTACCCTGAGGAAACCCACGCAGGCACAGGGAGAACATGGCGACCTGTGGGTGCGTGCGTGCTGCCGGAGGCGCCAATTCGCTGCCGGGGGCCCTAACCTGCGGGTCCGGCAGAGTCGATGTCCGCCGGCCACCCGCAGTCGCTCCAGAGAGAGGCAGAATGGGGATCTGCCAGTGTAAACAAAGCAAATCCCCGTTCTGCCAGGGGAGTAGAGTGAGATTGTCTGTTCCTAGTGATTAGGAACAGCGATCTCTCTCCTCTTCCAGTCAGCCCAGCCCCCATACAGTTATAAACACATCCCAGGGAACACATTTAACCCCTTGATCACCACTAGTTTTAACCCCTTCCCTGCCAGTGCCATTTATACAGTAACCAGTGCATTTTTATAGCACCGATCGCTGTATAAATGCCACTGGTCCCAAAAAAGTGTCAAAAGTGTCTGATCTTTCCGCCACAATGTCACAGTCCCTCTAAAAATCGCAGATCACCGCCATTACTATTAAAAAAAAAATAATAATAATAAAAATGCCATAAATCTATTCCCTATTTTGTAGATACGATAACTTTTGTGCAAACCGATCAATATACGCTAATTGGATTTTTTTCTTTTACCAAAAATATGCAGTAGAATACATATCGGTCTATACTGAGGAACAAATTCGTTTTTTTACATTTTTTTTGGATATTTATTATAGCAAAAAGTAAAAATATTTTTTATTTTTCAAAATAGTTTTTTTGTTTATAGTGCACAAATTAAAAGCTGCAGAGGTGATCAAATACCACCAAAAGAAAGCTCTATTTATGGGGAAAAAAGGATGTCAATTTCATTTGGGTACAACGTCGCACGACTGCGCAATTGTCAGTTAAAGCGATGCAGTGCCGTATCGCAAAAAATAGCCTGGTCAGAAAGAGAGTAAATCCTTCCGGGGCTGTGGTTAAAAGCAAGATGATGTCTTTCTTTCCCAGCTCTGATAATAAAGGTTCTTCTTTCAAGTTCTATTTTTCTTTTGAGAATGCAGCAGATCAAATAAGTCTAAGTACTGCCTAATTACTTCAGCTTCTGAAGATTTACCCTCCTTTGTGACCAGGCCATTTTTTGCGATATGCTTCTTTAACTGACAATTGTGCGGTCGTGCAACGCTGTACCCAAGCAAGATTGACGCCCTTTTCTCCACAAATAGAGCTTTCATTTGGTGGTATTTGATCACCTCTGCGGTTTATATTGTTTGCGCTATAAACAAAAAAAGGCAGAAAATTTTGAAAAAAAAAAACAATATTATTTTACATTCTGCTATAAAACACATCCAATAAAAAAATGTAAAAAATCGGATTTCTTCATCAATTTAGGCCAATATGTATTCTGCTACAGGTGTTTGGTAAAAAAATCCCAATAAGCATACATTAATTAGTTTGCACAAAAGTTATAGTGTCTACAAATGATGGGATGTGTTTTTGGAATTTACATTTATTTTTTATTTTCTTACTAGTTATGGCGGCGATCAGTGACTTATAACGGGACTGCGATATTGTGGCGGACAAATCGGACACCTAACTGACACTTTTTGGGGACCAGTGACGCTAATACAGTGCTAACAATGTGCACTGTCACTGTACTAATGACACTGGCAGTGAAGGGGGGTAATATCAGGGGTAATCAAAGGGTTAAATGTGCTCCTAGGGAGTGCTTACTAACTGTGTGGGAGGTGCCTGTACTGTGGAAAGGCAAGATCACTGCCTTGCCTTGTCACAGAACGCCGTTCTGCCTGTGCCTTAAACAATCAGCAGGTCCTGGCGGACAGTCATGTACCTGTACTTGATTCTGCACAGAGCAGCCACCCTGCCACAGTAAATATGCGTGGAGTGGCCCTCATCTGGTTAAAGAGAACCAATCAGCAATAGAAATATGTAAGAAACTGAATCTCCATTCATAAAGAAGATGTAAATCCAATCACAAAAATCTCATAAAGAGAACCAATTAAGAATGGGCATAGGTAAAAATGTCAATTTTTGGATATACATCAACTTAAGGAATAAAAATTAACATTCATTCTTATGTAGCTCCCTCACCCTAGAATAGGGTTATAGGTAAATTTAGTTATGCTGGGAAGTAGTCAGCCTGGCTAATTTGTATTGTTTTAGAGATTAAATGGCTTATTTCCAGTTCTGTGTGGTTTCTCCCTTCTGTCAGTAGGTGGTGCTGTTGCCTCTGATATTAGAGTGATGAGCTACCGTATACTCAAGTTATGGATAAACATACTTTTCTCAGCCAATCAGATTGGTAGCATTGCATGCTGGGAAAAGGTATTTAACTGGAAGAAGTCAGGTGATCTGAGTCTTCCCACCGTGGGCTGTGGCCTAGGTGGATGTGCATCAAGTAGTTCCTGGCAGCTAGGCCTGAAGCCTGAGGCCTGTCCAGGTGGTCGCTGGTTGCTAGGCCTGTTCGAGGACTATCCGGGTGTTCAAGTTATGCTGCTGAAAACCTGCCAAAGATATGGAAGCGATTTTGAAAGGGATGGAGTTCTGGGGAAGCACCAGGGGTGACCTTTGATGAGCAGGAAGCTATGAAGTGGCTGGGAGGACTTCAGGCAAGAATTCATCCAAGTGAATCCATGTGCAGGAAGCAGGGAGTAAAGTTCAGTTACTAGAGGAGACAGCCTGTCCTACAAAGTACAGATGTGCTGGTTCAGTTTAAAGGCTCTTTTTCCTGTAATGCTGTCTACCTTATCTCACCAATTTTTGTCTAAGGAGTCTGCCTATTTGTTGAACGTTCATTAAGGGTGTCCTGTGCCCTGTCCCCTCTCTCCCATGTTTCTCCTGTTGATAAATAAACTTCTCTTTTGTTTAAAGCATTAAAGTGACTGGCACTAAATTTATTTTTCTTGATCTCACCCACCGTGCCCAACACCCTACACCCTGAGAAATGTGTAACCCTCCCTGACTGTGTGAGTCACCATCAGGCTGCCGGAGAATCGAGGCAGGCGCTACATTGAGAAAAGACAAAAATAAATAAATACGGCGAGAAAAAAAAAATTATAACATTTAGTTTTTTTCATACCGTCACCAGTCTGTGTCCCTGATCCCCACCACACCAGTTATATGATAACGCTATACTGCACTGGTGACAGTATGTAAAAAAAAAAAACATTTTTTATTTTATTTAATTTTCCAAAAATGATAACAAAAAATTACAACATCAAAAAATCCAACATTCCTTTTACTAAATTTGGGAATATCTGTACTGTCATTTTTGGGCATCAAGAAATGAGTTTGCCAGTACATCAGGATTGATCAATTTTCAGATTTACACCATAGCTTGTGGACTCTATAACTTTCCTACAGACTAAATAAAAAAACATTGATTTCAGTTGTTTTCACCAAAGAAATGTAGCAGAATACATTTTGAGCTAAATTTATGAAGAACAATTATTTATTTGCAAAATTTTATAACATAAATGAAGAAAAGTGTGTTATTTTTCAAAATGTTCAGCTTTTTTATGTTTATGTAGCAAAAAATAAAACACCCAGTGGTGATTAAATGCCGCAAAAAAAAGCTCTAGTTGTATGAACAAAATAATAAAAATTTAGTTTGGGTACAGTGTCACATGACCGTACAACTCATTCAAAGTGCGACAGCACTGAAAGATAAAAGTGCCGGTATTGAAGTGGTTAAATGTATAAATATAAATAAATAAAATATTTTTGTGGAAAATGAAAAATAAATAAATAAAAATAAATAACCAAATAAAATCTTTTTGTGGAAAAAAAAAAAAAAAAAAAAT
>BLSH010214078.1:71095-100641 GCA_018402905.1 Glandirana rugosa | reverse complement strand
TTTTTTTTTGTTTAAACAAGGAGTCATATCTGGCTATACATAAGATGACGTATAAATACCATTTTCTTTTTTTAGGTTAATCGCATATAACTAACCAAACGTGTTTTCAATAGCATAGATGTTTTATCCCTTGTCTAAATACCGTGATCGCTGTATAAATGCCACTGGTCCCAAAAAAGTGTCAAAAGTGTCTGATCTTTCCGCCGCAATGTCGCAGTCCCTCTAAAAATCGCAGATCACCGCCATTACTATTAAAAAAAATAATAATAATAAAAATGCCATAAATCTGTTCCCTATTTTGTAGATACGATAACTTTTGTGCAAACCAATCAATATACGCTAATTGGATTTTTTTCTTTTACCATAAATATGCAGTAGAATACATATCGGTCTATACTGAGGAACAAATTTGTTTTTTTTTTGTTTTTTTTGGATATTTATTATAGCAAAAAGTTAAAATATTGTTTATTTTTCAAAACTGTTTTTTTGTTTATAGTGCACAAATTAAAAGCTGCAGAGGTGATCAAATACCACCAAAAGAAAGCTCTATTTATGGGGAAAAGAGGATGTCAACGTCGCACGACCGCGCAATTGTCAGTTAAAGCGATGCAGTGCCGTATCGCAAAAAATAGCCTGGTCAGAAAGAGAGTAAATCCTTCCGGGGCTGAAGTGGTTAAAAGCAAGATGATGTCTTTCTTTCCCAGCTCTGATAATAAAGGTTCTTCTTTCAAGTTCTATTTTTCTTTGGAGAATGCAGCAGATCAAATAAGTCTAAGTACTGCCTAATTACTTCAGCTTCTGAAGATTTACCCTCCTTAATGACCAGGCCATTTTTTGCGATATGTTTCTTTAACTGACAATTGTGCGGTCGTGCAACACTGTACCCAAGCAGGATTGACGCCCTTTTCTCCACAAATAGAGCTTTCATTTGGTGGTATTTGATCACCTCTGCGGTTTATATTGTTTGCGCTATAAACAAAAAAAGGCAGAAAATTTTGAAAAAAAAAATATTATTATTTTACATTCTGCTATAAAACACATCCAATAAAAAATTTTAAAAAATCTGATTTATTCGTCAATTTAGGCCATTGTGTATTCTGCCACAGGTTTTTGGTAAAAAAAAATCCCAATAAGTGTACATTGATTAGTTTGCACAAAAGTTATAGTGTCTACAAATGATGGGATGTGTTTTTGGAATTTACATTTATTTTTTATTTTCTTACTAGTTATGGCGGCGATCAGTGACTTATAACGGGACTGCGATATTGTGGCGGACAAATCGGACACCTAACTGACACTTTTTGGGGGCCAGTGATGCTAATACAGTGCTAACAATGTGCACTGTCACTGTACTGTACTGGCAGTGAAGGGGGGTAACATCAGGGGTAATCAAAAAAATGTGCTCCTAGGGAGTGCTTACTAACTGTGTGGGAGGTGCCTGTACTGTGGAAAGGCAAGATCACTGCCTTGCCTTGTCACAGAACGCCGTTCTGCCTGTGCCTTAAACAATCAGCAGGTCCTGGCGGACAGTCACGTACCTTTACTTGATTCTGCACAGAGCAGCCACCCTGCCACAGTAAATGTGCGTGGAGTGGCCCTCATCTGGTTAAAGAGAACCAATCAGCAATAGAAATATGTAAGAAACTGAATCTCCATTCATAAAGAAGATGTAAATCCAATCACAAAAATCTCATAAAGAGAACCAATTAAGAATGGGCATAGGTAAAAATGTCAATTTTTGGATATACATCAACTTAAGGAATAAAAATTGACATTCATTCTTATGTAGCTCCCTCACCCTAGAATAGGGTTATAGGTAAATTTAGTTATGCTGGGAAGTAGTCAGCCTGGCTAATTTGTATTGTTTTAGAGATTAAATGGCTTATTTCCAGTTCTGTGTGGTTTCTCCCTTCTGTCAGTAGGTGGTGCTGTTGCCTCTGACATTAGAGTGATGAGCTACAGTATGCTCAAGTTATGGATAAACATACTTTTCTCAGCCAATCAGATTGGTAGCATTGCATGCTGGGAAAAGGTATTTAACTGGAAGAAGTCAGGTGATCTGAGTCTTCCCACCGTGGGCTGTGGCCTAGGTGGATGTGCATCAAGTAGTTCCTGGCAGCTAAGCCTGAAGCCTGAGGCCTGTCCAGGTGGTCTCTGATTGCTAGGCCTGTTCGAGGACTATCCGGGTGTTCAAGTTATGCTGCTGAAAACCTGCCAAAGATATGGAAGCAATTCTGAAAGTGATGGAGTTCTGAGGAAGCACCAGGGGTGACCTTTGATGAGCAGGAAGCTATGAAGTGGCTGGGAGGACTTCAGGTGAGAATTCATCCAAGTGAATCCATGTGCAGGAAGCAGGGAGTAAAGTTCAGTTACTAGAGACAGCCTGTCCTACAAAGTACAGATGTGATGGTTCAGCTTAAAGGCTCTTTTTCCTGTAATGCTGTCTACCTTATCTCACCAATTTTTGTCTAAGGAGTCTGCCTATTTGTTGAACGTTCATTAAGGGTGTCCTGTGCCCTGTCCCCTCTCTCCCATGTTTCTCCTGTTGATAAATAAACTTCTCTTTTGTTTAAAGCATTAAAGTGACTGGCACTAAATGTATTTTTCTTGATCTCACCCACCATGCCAACACCCTACACCCTGAGGAATGTGTAACCCTCCCTCACTGTGTGAGTCACCATCAGGCTGTCGGAGAATCGAGGCAGGCGCTACATTGAGAAAAGACAAAAATAAATAAATATAGCGAGAAAAAAAATTATAACATTTAGTTTTTTAGTTTTTTTTCATACCGTCACCAGTCTGTGTCCCTGATCCCCACCACACCAGTTATATGATAACGCTATACTGCACTGGTGACAGTATGTAAAAAAAAACAAAACTTTTTTTATTTTATTTCTTAATTTTCCAAAAATTATAACAAAAAATGACAACATCAAAAAATCCAACATTCCTTTTACTAAATTTGGGAATATCTGTACTGTCATTTTTGGGCATCAAGAAATGAGTTTGTCAGTACATCAGGATTGATCAATTTTCAGATTTACACCATAGCTTGTGGACTCTATAACTTTCTTACAGACTAAATAAAAAAAACATTGATTTCAGTTGTTTTCACCAAAGAAATGTAGCAGAATACATTTTGAGCAAAATTTATGAAGAACAATTATTTATTTGCAAAATTTTATAACATAAATGAAGAAAAGTGTGTTATTTTTCAAAATTTTCAGCTTTTTTATGTTTATGTAGCAAAAAATAAAACACCCAGTGGTGATTAAATGCCGCAAAAAAAAGCTCTAGTTGTATGAACAAAATAATAAAAATTTAGTTTGGGTACAGTGTCACATGACCGTACAACTCATTCAAAGTGCGACAGCACTGAAAGATAAAAGTGCCGGTATTGAAGTGGTTAAATGTATAAATATAAATAAATAAAATATTTTTGTGGAAAATGAAAAATAAATAAATAAAAATAAATAACCAAATAAAATCTTTTTGTGGAAAAAAAAAATATATATATATTTATATATATATATATATATATATATATATATATAGTATCTCACAAAAGTGAGTACACCCCTCACAGAGGAGCTCCTCTCCTCTCACCAATCACATTCTAACTTCTAGCACAGGTTTGCATCTGATTGGTGGATGGGAGAAATGTCTTAGTACTGACATTTTTTTGCACCAAGCACACATACAAACACATACTTATATATACACTCACCGGCCACTTTATTAGGTACACCTGTTCAATTGCTTGGTAACACAAATTGCTAATCAACCAATCACATGGCAACTCAATGCATTTAGGCATCTAGACGTGGTGGAGACAACTTGCTGAAGGTCAGAGCAAGCATCAGAATGGGGAAGAAAGGAGATTTAAGTGGCTTTGAACGTGGAATGGTTGTTGGTGCCAAATGAGCTGGTCTGAGTATTTCAAAACCTGCTGATCTACTGGGATTTAAATAAAAAAAAACAAGGTAAAGCATGCAATTAATATATCGGTTGACGTAAAAAAAGAACAATCAATGGAATAGTACATAGGGATGCATCTAAGGGCTGACATATTTAACCGCTTGCCGACCAGCCGCCGTCATTATACTGCGGCAGGTTGGCACGGCTGAGCAAATCGCCATAGGTGTACATCGGGCACATACATTTATTTATTTATTTCAGGTACTTATATAGCGCCGTCAATTTACGCAGCGCTTTACATATACATTGTACATTCACATCAGTCCCTACCCTCAAAGAGCTTACAATCTAAGGTCCCTAACTCACGTTCATACATATACTAGGGGCCAATTTAGACAGGATCTAATTAACCTACCAGCATGTCTTTGGAGTGTGGGAGGAAACCGGAGTACCCTGAGGAAACCCACGCAGGCACAGGGAGAACATGGCGACTTGTGGGTGCGCGCGTGCTGCTGGAGGCGCCAATTCGCTGCCGGGGGCCCTAACCTGTGGGTCCGGCGGAGTCGATGTCCGCCGGCCACCCGCAGTCACTCCAGAGAGAGGCAGAATGGGGATCTGCCAGTGTAAACAAATCAAATCCCCGTTCTGCCAGGGGATTAGAGTGAGATTATCTGTTCCTAGTGATCAGGAACAGCGATCTCTGTCCTCTTCCAGTCAGCCCAGCCCCCATACAGTTATAAACACCTCCCAGGGAACACATTTAACCCCTTGATCACCACTAGTTTTAACCCCGTCCCTGCCAGTGCCATTTATACAGTAATCAGTGCATTTTTATAGCACCGATCGCTGTATAAATGCCACTGGTCCCAAAAAAGTGTCAAAAGTGTCTGATCTTTCCGCCGCAATGTCGCAGTCCCTCTAAAAATCGCAGATCACCGCCATTACTATTAAAAAAAATAATAATAATAAAAATGCCATAAATCTGTTCCCTATTTTGTAGATACGATAACTTTTGTGCAAACCAATCAATATACGCTAATTGGATTTTTTTCTTTTACCATAAATATGCAGTAGAATACATATCGGTCTATACTGAGGAACAAATTTGTTTTTTTTTTATTTTTTTTGGATATTTATTATAGCAAAAAGTAAAAATATTGTTTATTTTTCAAAACTGTTTTTTTGTTTATAGTGCACAAATTAAAAGCTGCAGAGGTGATCAAATACCACCAAAAGAAAGCTCTATTTATGGGGAAAAGAGGATGTCAACGTCGCACGACCGCGCAATTGTCAGTTAAAGCGATGCAGTGCCGTATCGCAAAAAATAGCCTGGTCAGAAAGAGAGTAAATCCTTCCGGGGCTGAAGTGGTTAAAAGCAAGATGATGTCTTTCTTTCCCAGCTCTGATAATAAAGGTTCTTCTTTCAAGTTCTATTTTTCTTTGGAGAATGCAGCAGATCAAATAAGTCTAAGTACTGCCTAATTACTTCAGCTTCTGAAGATTTACCCTCCTTAATGACCAGGCCATTTTTTGCGATATGTTTCTTTAACTGACAATTGTGCGGTCGTGCAACACTGTACCCAAGCAGGATTGACGCCCTTTTCTCCACAAATAGAGCTTTCATTTGGTGGTATTTGATCACCTCTGCGGTTTATATTGCTTGCGCTATAAACAAAAAAAGGCAGAAAATTTTGAAAAAAAAAACCAATATTATTTACATTCTGCTATAAAACATATCCAATAAAAAAATGTAAAAAATCTGATTTATTCGTCAATTTAGGCCATTGTGTATTCTGCCACAGGTTTTTGGTAAAAAAATCACAATAAGCATACATTGATTAGTTTGCACAAAAGTTATAGTGTCTACAAACGATGGGATGTATTTTTGGAATTTACATTTATTTTTTATTTTCTTACTAGTTATGGCGGCGATCAGTGACTTATAACGGGACTGCGATATTGTGGCGGACAAATCGGACACCTAACTGACACTTTTTGGGGACCAGTGACGCTAATACAGTGCTAACAATGTGCACTGCCACTGTACTAATGACACTGGCAGTGAAGGGGGATAACATCAGGGGTAATCAAAGGGTTAAATGTGCTCCTAGGGAGTGCTTACTAACTGTGTGGGAGGTGCCTGTACTGTGGAAAGGCAAGATCTCCCTTGCCTTGTCACAGAACGCCGTTCTGCCTGTGCCTTAAACAATCGGCAGGTCCTGGCGGACAGTCACGTACCTGTACGTGATTCTGCACAGAGCAGCCACCCTGCCACAGTAAATGTACGTGGAGTGGTCCTCATCTGGTTAAAGAGAACCAATCAGCAATAGGAATATGTAAGAAACTGAATCTCCATTCATAAAGAAGATGTAAATACAATCACAAAAATCTCATAAAGAGAACCAATTAAGAATGGGCATAGGTAAAAATGTCAATTTTTGGATATACATCTACTTAAGGAATAAAAATTGACATTCATTCTTATGTAGCGCCCTCACCCTAGAATAGGGTTGTAGGTAAATTTAGTTATGCTGGGAAGTAGTCAGCCTGGCTAATTTGTAGTGTTTTAGAGATTAAATGGCTTATTTCCAGTTCTGTGTGGTTTCTCCCTTCTGTCAGTAGGTGGTGCTGTTCCCGCTGACATTAGAGTGATGAGCTACAGTATGCTCAAGTTATGGATAAACATACTTTTCTCAGCCAATCAGATTGGTAGCATTGCATGCTGGGAAAAGGTATTTAACTGGAAGAAGTCAGGTGATCTGAGTCTTCCCACCGTGGGCTGTGGCCTAGGTGGATGTGCATCAAGTAGTTCCTGGCAGCTAGGCCTGAAGCCTGAGGCCTGTCCAGGTGGTCGCTGGTTGCTAGGCCTGTTCGAGGTCTATCCGGGTGTTCAAGTTATGCTGCTGAAACCCTGCCAAAGATATGGAAGAGATTCTGAAAGGGATGGAGTTCTGAGGAAGCACCAGGGGTGGCCTTTGATGAGCAGGAAGCTATGAAGTGGCTGGGAGGACTTCAGGCAAGAATTCATCCAAGTGAATCCATGTGCAGGAAGCAGGGAGTAAAGTTCAGTTACTAGAGACAGCCTGTCCTACAAAGTACAGATGTGCTGGTTCAGCTTAAAGGCTCTTTTTCCTGTAATGCTGTCTACCTTATCTCACCAATTTTTGTCTAAGGAGTCTGCCTATTTGTTGAACGTTCATTAAGGGTGTCCTGTGCCCTGTCCCCTCTCTCCCATGTTTCTCCTGTTGATAAATAAACTTCTCTTTTGTTTAAAGCATTAAAGTGACTGGCACTAAATGTATTTTTCTTGATCTCACCCACCATGCCAACACCCTACACCCTGAGGAATGTGTAACCCTCCCTCACTGTGTGAGTCACCATCAGGCTGTCGGAGAATCGAGGCAGGCGCTACATTGAGAAAAGACAAAAATAAATAAATATAGCGAGAAAAAAAATTATAACATTTAGTTTTTTAGTTTTTTTTCATACCGTCACCAGTCTGTGTCCCTGATCCCCACCACACCAGTTATATGATAACGCTATACTGCACTGGTGACAGTATGTAAAAAAAAACAAAACTTTTTTGTTTTATTTCTTAATTTTCCAAAAATTATAACAAAAAATGACAACATCAAAAAATCCAACATTCCTTTTACTAAATTTGGGAATATCTGTACTGTCATTTTTGGGCATCAAGAAATGAGTTTGTCAGTACATCAGGATTGATCAATTTTCAGATTTACACCATAGCTTGTGGACTCTATAACTTTCTTACAGACTAAATAAAAAAAACATTGATTTCAGTTGTTTTCACCAAAGAAATGTAGCAGAATACATTTTGAGCAAAATTTATGAAGAACAATTATTTATTTGCAAAATTTTATAACATAAATGAAGAAAAGTGTGTTATTTTTCAAAATTTTCAGCTTTTTTATGTTTATGTAGCAAAAAATAAAACACCCAGTGGTGATTGAATGCCGCAAAAAAAGCTCTAGTTGTATGAACAAAATAATAAAAATTTAGTTTGGGTACAGTGTCACATGACCGTACAACTCATTCAAAGTGCGACAGCACTGAAAGATAAAAGTGCCGGTATTGAAGTGGTTAAATGTATAAATATAAATAAATAAAATATTTTTGTGGAAAATTAAAAATAAATAAATAAAAATAAATAACTAAATAAAATCTTTTTGTGGAAAAAAAATATATATATATATATATATATATATATATATATATATATATATATACATATATATATATACAGTATCTCACAAAAGTGAGTACATCCCTCACATTTTTGTAAATGTTTTATTCTATCTTTTCATGTGACAACACTGAAGAAATTACACTTTGCTAGGATGTAAAGTAATGAGAGTACAGCTTGTATAACAGTGTAAATTTGCTGTCCCCTCAAAATAACTCAACATACAGTCATTAATGTCTAAACTGCTGGCAACAAAAGTGAGTACACCCCTAAGTGAAAATGTCCAAATTGGACCCAAAGTGTTAATATTTTGTGTGGCCACCATTATTGTCCAGCACTGCCTTAACCCCCTTGGGAATGGAGTTCACCAGAGCTTCACAGGTTGTCACTGGAGTTCTCTTCCACTCCTCCATGACAACATCATGGAGCTGGTGGGTGTTAGAGACCTTGCGCTCCTCCACCTTCCGTTTGAGGATGCCCCACGGATGCTCAGTAATGTTTAAGGTCTGGAGACATGCTTGGCCAGTCCATCACCTTTACCCTCAGCTTTTTTAGCAAGGCAGTGGTCGTCTTGGAGGTGTGTTTAGGGTCGTTATCGTGTTGGAATACTGCCCTGCAGTCCAGTCTTTGAAGGGAGGGGGATCATGCTCTGCTTCAGTATGACACAGTACATGTTGGCATTCATGGTTCCTTCAATGAACTTTACTTCCCAGTGCCGGCAGCACTCATACAGCCCCAGACCATGACACTCCCACCACCATGCTTGACTGTAGGCAAGACACACTTGTCTTTGTACTCCTCGCCTGGTTGCTGCCACACACGCTTGAACGCCACACCATCTGAACCAAATAAGTTAACCTCAGTCTCATCAGACCACAGGAGATGGTTCCAGTAATCCATGTCCTTAATCTGCTTGTCTTCAGCAAACTGTTTGTGGGTTTCTTGCGCATCATCTTTAGAAGAGGTTTTTTTCTGGGATGACAGTCATGCAGACCAATTTGATGCAGTGTGTGGCATATGGTCTGAGCACTGACAGGCTGACCCCCCATCCCTTCAACCTCTGCAGCAATGCTGGCAGCACTCATACGTCTATTTCCCAAAGACAACCTCTGGATATGATGCTGAGCATGTGCACTCAACTTCATTGGTCGCCCCTGGCGAGGCCTGTTCTGAGTGGAACCTATCCTGTTATACTGCTGTATGGTCTTGGCCACTGTAATGCAGTTTATTTTCAGGGTCTTGGCAATTTTCTTATAGCCTAGACCATCTTTATGTAGAGTAACAATTCTTTTTTTTCAGATCCTCAGAGAGTTATTTGCCATGAGGTGCCATGTTTAACAGTGACTAGTATGAGAGAGTGAGAGTGATAACACCAAATCTAACACACCTGCTCCCCATTCACACCTGAGACCTTGTGACACTAAAGAATCACATGACCCTGGGTAGGGAAAATGGCTAATTGGGCCCAATTTGGACATTTTCACTTAGGGGTGTACTCAGTTTTGTTGCCAGTGGTTTAGACATTAATGGCTGTGTGTTGAGTTATTTTGAGGGGAGAGCAAATTTACACTGTTATACTATCTGTACACTCACTACTTTACATTGTAGCAAAGTGTAATTTCTTTAGTGTGGTCATATAAAAAGATATAATAAAATATTTACAAAAATGTGAGGGGCGTACTCACTTTTGTGAGATACTGTATATATTTATATATATTAGAGATGCATCAAAATGTTGGTGGCCTTAACATATCGGCTGAAAATGACAATTTTTCGGGTAGAGAAAAAGGTCCTGCGATCTTACCACGGTTTGACGTGTTTTTGCTGCAATTTTGCACGATTTTACAGCGACTTTGCTGCAATTTTACCACAATTTTTTTTTTCAATTCTTTATTTAGAGCAAGCATACGGTAATACAGAAATCTCAACATTGATGTGCAGAAATTGAAACACTTCTAAAAACACAATCAAGTTCACAAACATCACATTGTTATAAAAGTGTCCAGATAAGTGAAAAAATAGGTCTGGACCACAAGGTCTAGGGAGTCTCTGTATCCCGCATGTCATTTTTCCTGGTAATCACTGGTTTATATGGGAAAGAAAAAGCACGGTGATGGAGGAAGGGGCATGGCGGGGGTTGCCACCAACCAGTCACCACTTCTAGGCCTGGGGAGACCGCAAAGTTAGCCCCACTCAAATTTCTCCCTATGGCCTTTTTCCATGGCCACTAAATCCTCCATTGTGTTAATTTCGGCAACCAATGGCGGCTGTATCTGCTTCCAAAACATTGGGATGCAGCCCTTTGCAGCAGTTGGAAGGTGTGGCTGAATGGATCTCCTATAGACTTTACTTGGAATCTCATGGTGGTGCAAAAGGAAGAAAGCAGGGGTCCATGGTAGCTCCCTATCTGTGAATTTCTGGGTGATGCAGTGTACCTGAATCCAAAAGGGCTGCAGAATACGGTAGGACCAAAAGCTGTGGAGGAGGGAGCCGGGCTCCTCCCCACACGTCCAACACAGGTTTGAGCACTGAGGGAACATTTGATGGATCTTCACCGGCATATGGTACCTCCGGGTCATCACCTTAAATCCAGCCTCTTGGTGTTTGGCACATATAGACGTTTTGGGGAACAGAGAGTGCAGCGCTATGTAGAGAGTGATCTTAGGATAAAACCATATGTAGGTATGATATTTAAAATGTAAAGGTAATGGGGGGTGGGGTGTAAACCAATATCATGTGTTTACTTTCAGTAACAATACAAAAAGTCCTTTTTAAAGTTCATATGCAGATGTGGAGGGTCTCCATAGTAGATGCAGAGAAATATATAAGTGATGCGGTGCGTTGTCCCAGATTGAACTTGGATTAAAGTGACAGGTGACTTGACAATCGGGTGCTCAATATGGTGACAATCCACAATGGTGAGTGATTGTACTTACCAGAGGCTGGTAAAGTACCAGCGAAGAAGATGATAATCCAGATGGTCCCGGAGGGATGGAGAAACGTCACAGTGAAAAGTGCTCAAGTGAGTGCTCAGAAATTGTGACAATCCCCACTGTACGTGGGTGTGCTTACCAGAGGTTAGTGGTATGAAAGCGATGGTTCTCTATGGTGTGGATATGGATGAGTCCCTTCTCGGTTTGAGGTAGTCCCAGAGTTCCCTTGGAGGGTTCTTATGCCTCTTCAGTGGACAAGTGGTATCACTCCCAGATGGTTTTGGTTGGAATAAGAACAAGGAAAAACTCCATAGCTTAATTCCATTTACCACAGAAATGTATTGAATGTAGATTAAAAACACTTACATTGGTTAAAATAAAGATGAGCTCATCAATAAAAAACCCAGACAGCAGTGAGTCGGGGGACAGGAACCAACGCGTTTCGTTTGCTAAAAACATCTTCAGGGGTCGTATAGACGTTTTGTGGGAAAAGAGAAGAAGTCTATCTACCTGTTTCTCTGTAAATTAAAGTCCCAGCTCCTGCTCCCACTTGGATACATAGGGAGGTCTGAAATCTGGCGGTAGGGATATCAGCAGCTGGTAGGTCTGAAAAACTGAGTAGCACAGCAGTGACTTTTCCAGGCACAATAGTTCAAAGGGGGTAAGACACATCTGGAAGGCCTTGGGGGGGGGGAATCAATGAAGTGGGGCCAGCTGCAGTTTTTGCCAGAAGGAGAGACCCGCTAGGGCCAGGTCCCCCCATGATTTGCTGCCTGGTCACCCACCGTCCATTGCTAAGACAGTGTAATACCTGAGATCACGCAACCAATTTGAGGTCTTGGAAAATGGGATTGCTAAAGGCCAAACAGAGGTCAGTGATGAGGGTGTTGGTGCGACGGAGAAATTGCGGGAGGCCTTCTGGCAATCTGCCATGTCTGCCCCACCTTCAGATGATCCAAAATCCAGCGTGGCAAGTTTGACTTGCACCAAGCCACAGATTCCATCTGGGCTTCTACCAGAGTCCGCTCTACGGGACCATGGCGACACCAGTCCAAGATTCGTGTCAAGTGGTGTCCTGCAAGGCCATGCCACCCCGTAGTTTAGGAAGGTGCAGAATAGATTGAGCCAATCGAGGGGGCTTCTGTGCCCAAAGGAAAGTGACAAGAGCATGGTTCACTGCTCGGATGAAGGAGCTTGGAATCTGGAAGTGATATAGCAAGCATGGCATGATGTTCATTTTCACTGCCGCACCTCCCAAATTTACCACGATTTTACTGTGCTTATGGTGTGTTTTTCATGTCATTGGACTCAAAAACTGCATCAAAAATGTAGCACGGGTGCATTATTGATGCGTTCTTGTTGCATTTTCAATGCATTTCAATGGGGAGGTGCAGTTTTAGAGTGTTTTTTATTAACTGAGCAATAAGAAAGATTTTTAACACAACGGAAGTGCAACAAACCAGTATGAAAGATATATGTAAAGGATGTAAAAAAATAGGCACCCCCTAAAAACGAAGTTTATATTATATAGTTTATGTGATATGTCCAGCAGCAGCAACCTGTCAGCTAGGAACAGGAAACTGAGGCTACAATTCGCACAGGCTCACTAAAATTGGACAATAGAAGATTGGAAAAACGTTGCCTGGCCTGATGAGTCTCGATTTCAGCTGCGACATTCAGACTGTAGGGTCACAATTTGGTGTAAACAACATGAAAGCATAGATCCATCCTGCCTTGTATCACCCGTTCAGGCTGGTGGTGTAATGGTGTGAGGGATATTTTCTTGGCACACTTTGGGCCCCTTAGTACCAATTGAGCATTGTTTAAACACCACAACCTACCTAAGTATTGTTGCTGACCATATCCATCACTTTACGACTATACACTCACCAGTCACTTTATTAGGTACACCTTGCTAGTACCAGGTTGGACCCCCAGTAAAAGGAGATATTTTACTGAAATACCGCAATCAAGTGCATACTGTATTATGACCACTAGAGGGAGCTGATAATCAAGGGAAAAAAACATATTAAACAGATTAAAAAGATTATCCATGGCAGTTGTTTCAGTCATTTTATAAATAGACCCTGAAGAGTTCCTCTTTCTATCCACAACCAGTGGTGGACTGTTCTAGACGTCTTCATGTCCAGAGCTGGTCTATGGGTGTGATGGCATCAGGAAAAGTTCACTACACAAGACTGCTGGACCACGGGTGGTTTAAAATTATATATTTTTAAAAATGATATTAAGCTATTACACTTATATGAGCTTTTACTTTAAATTTTATAAGGAATAAAAAATTACATTTTGATTATGCTCCATTTATTCATAAAAATACACAAAAGGTGCAATTATTCCTCCATGCTGACTTTCGAGTATGCTGTAATACAATTAAACAAAATATTACATAGAACCAGGTGTATTTGCTTATAAATGAGTAAGCCAGATGACTTAAACCCAACTGGAATTTATTATTCAGATATATTGCCAAAATCAATGGTTGTACTCAGTACACACCACTAACAATCTGTTTGCAATTTGTTCAAACTATATAAAAAAATATGTAGTGATATTTGTATTAGTGACGTTTTTAAAGCAGTATTAAAACCAAAATTATAATATATTGCAGCTTACCAATAATTAGATGTGATGGTTGCATTCTTTTTTTTTTTTTTTAATATTTTGTTCCCTATATTTTCGCCTGGTGATCTGGCCAGTAACACATCTCCTATATTAGAGTGCATCCCCTCTGGATGAAGGGGCACAGGGAGCACTTTTGGACAGCAGCATTGTCAGTCTGGGGGGCAGGAGGGGGAGGTTAGATGAACTACCACCTTAATATCGGACACTTTTACCCCCTTCCTGCCCAGGCCAATTTCCAGCTTTCAGCGCTGTCACACTTTGAATCACAATTACTCAATCATACAACGTTGTGCCCAATATATATTTTTAGGCCTCATACACACGGACGTTTTTTGACTCCGGTGTTTTCTGGCGTTTTTTGCAGCTCTCCATGTTAGTCAATGGCCCCATAAAAACACAGACGTTTTTGAGCTGTAGATGGCGTCGGCGTTAGCGAGCTGAAACTAGAACCCACGGCCAGCGCATTCTGAGGCTGTAACGTTTTGCTGTTTTTTGACGCCAACGCCGCAAAACGCCAACTAACGCCAACTAATACTGTACAGGCGTTAACCGGCGTTTTTTGACGCCAACGTTTTTAGGTTGAAAAATAGCAGAGGGATGATTTTTTTTAAAAACCGCCTATTTACGCCAACGCTCACTAACGCTGATGCATAACGCCGAAAAACGCTGATTTTTTTTTTTTTTCTTGACGTCGGGCCCGACGTTTTGTTTATTTTTTAAGAAACGTCCGTGTGTATGAGGCCTAAGCCTTTTTTTTAAAAAACAGATAGAGCTTTCTATCAGTGGTATTTAATTACCACAGTTTTTTTATATTTTGCTAATAAGTTAAAAAAGACTGAACATTTAGAAAAAAAAAAGTTTTTCTTTTTTTCCCGTTACAAAATGTTGCAAATAAGTAATCTTTCCAAATACATTTAGTCCAAAATGTATACTGCTACATTTCTTTGGAAAAAAATAACCCAAATCAGTGTATATTATGTAGTCTGTGTTAAAGTTGTAGAGTCCACAAACTATGGTATATACAGTGGGCGTAGAAAAGAATCACCCCCCTTTAAAATAATCACATTTTGTTGCTTTGCAGCCTGCAGTGAAGACAGACTGCACTGAGCAAATACAGGATAAAACAAAAACTGTGTCTGTCTTCATTTCAGGCTGCAAAGCGACAAAAATGTGATTCTTTTCTATACCTACTGTAGGTATATCTGATAATTTCTTGAGGTCCTAAATGCCAGGACAGTACAAATACCCCCATATTAGCCCGTTTTGGAAAGCAGACAGTCTAAGGTATTTAGTAAGAGGCATAGCGAGTTTTTTAAAATTTTAAATTTTTTGTCACAATTTTTTGGAACATGAAGAACTTAAAAACAATTTTTAAACTTTGTTTTTACTATACTAAGGCTACTTTTACACTGGGGCGGTAAATCCTCGCTAGTGACAGCGGGGATTTACCGCTGCTAGAGTGGCGCTTTTAACAACCCACAAGGGGTTAAAACAGGATTAAAAGCGCCCGCTCTCTGCACTTCCGAGGCAGTGTTCAGCCGCTTCGAAAGCACTGCCACATTGTTTTCAATGGGCAGGGGCGGTGGAGGAGCGGTATATTACCGCTCGCCGCACCGCCCCAAAGATGCTGCTTGCAGGACGTTTTGTAACGTCCTGCAAGCGCACCGTCCCAGTGTGAAAGCACTCTGGCTTTCACATTGTGGTGGATGGGGAGTGACTTTTGACGCGCTTTACGGGTGCTATTTTTAGATAAATAGCGCCCGTAAAGCGTCTCAGTGTGAAAGGGGTCTTACTGTCACCAGCACAGTATAGCATCACCATATGGCTGGTGTAACAGTGATCAGGGACAGTGACTGGTGACTTTTTTTAAACTTTTTTTTTTATTAGCTATTATTTTTTTTATGATTTCAGAGCAGTGTAGTGTCTCCATAGTGATACTGTACTCTTCTGGGGAGGTAATCTGATTTTTTTTTTGGCATACTGTGATTGCTGATGAGTGCTGTGATAATAACTGTTATAAGCAATACTTTTTTATGAATGGCATCCATTCTGTGAGTGCTGTAATAATAACTGTTATAAGCAATCCTTTTTTACGAATGACATCCAGTCATCCAGTGTTTACTATTGATGCACTGTGACTGGCCCAGTCTGTACCATGTGACCACTGTGACCAATCACAGAGATCAACACAATAGTACACAGTGAATGGTAATGAATAGAAGCTCTTCATTGTCTACAATTGCCATGTGATCTGCTGTGAATGGTCACAACGATCACAAGGCACCGGTAGCAGCCCGGTACACTGATTTGTCATCTGCTGTGTCTGGTGGACTAAGTGGGCGACAGATTGCGCTGCAGCGTGGCGCGATCTTGAAAGGATGTCATATGATGTCCACCCAGGATGTTAACGCCCTTGCTCAGCCGTCATATTACTGTAGGCTGGGCAGGAAGCCAAGCCCCAGCTAATACTTTATGAGCAATTACAGCAAACAGTTTTTCCTTTGTTTTGGGATAAAGGTTTCACATAAATGATCATTGCAAGCACCGTCAATGGTAAATGGTTTGCCTCATCTCTGTAACTGATACATTCTGCTGGAGAGCTTATTCTTTTGAAAAACAGCAGACTTACTGGCCAGATCACCAGGGTAAAATAAAGGAAAGAAAGGCTAAAAAAATGAATGCAGCCACCGCATCTAAGGAATGGTAAGCTGCAATATAATAAAATGTTTGTTTTGGGTTTCATACCACTTTGGTTACAATTTCCCTTGCTGTTTGGGTTTATCCAAAGTGCTGTCAAAAGGCAGATGTGAAAATGAACTGTAACAAGCAGGTTAAAGCCTATTTTATTTGTGTAGCGTACTAGCGCCCTCCACGCTAGGTAGATGTAGTGAGAGATTTTTGGTGGGTAAGGTAAAATTTAGTCAGGCCTGACTGAGTGCAGGCCTGATTGTTTTGATTCTGGGCTGGGAATGGCTCAGGTAGGATTGAGTGATTCACAGATGGTGTCATCAGAACCTCTCACTACTTTCCAGAGAGGGGAGGTGTAGTCATTTGTGGTGTTTTAAGGAGCCCTGACCAATCCCCAAGCTGGATTGGCATGGGGCAGGCCTCCTTAAATGCCCAGGGTCAGCCCAATCTGGGAGGAGAAGTTCAGGTGGAAATCTGGAGATGGAGTAGTGCGGGCTGTCGTGGCCAGGGGAAGCTTCCAGTCTGGGGGGGGGGGGGTGACTCCAGGCCTGGAGTGCTTGGGTGCAGCCAGGAGGAGTGAGATCTAGGTGGTAGGCACAAGGCAGGGCAGAAAGGACAGCGGGAGAGAGCACTACTAGGGGGAGATCTCCAGTGTGGAACTAAAGTGTCAGGATGTCGGTGAACAACATACCCTGGGAATCTGTGAGAGTTTCCCATGGTATGGATTGGGTGGATTGGGGTGAGAGACAATCTGGGAAGGATGCAGAAGCCAGTGTGGGATTCTTATGTTGCTGTGGCAGTGGAGAAGGATGTTGCAGCTGGAAGAGCTGGCAGAGCCTGGAAGAGGATGGGCTGGGAGTAGTAGTCCATCAGGTCAGCTAGCACACTGTACTTTGGTACACTTTGGAGGCCATCTGCCTCTGCCTGTAATGGGTGGTCCGGAAGCCGTGCTTTAACTACAGCAGGCCTCACCATGTGCTTGCTAGGCCGAAAGAAGATGTTTTGGAGGCCTGATAATTATCCTTTCAGGTTTCACCTGTAGAAGCAAGTGTTGTGCTGGAGAAGTACAAGGAGTGTAATGATCAGCAAGTGATGTACTGGAGGAAGATGGAGAGATGTATATACTGGCGAGTGTATATAGCGGTCCCATGTACAGAACTGTTCAATTTCTAGGCATCCCATAATTATCCCTACCCCATCCAAGTTCAAATCCCCTAAAAAAAAAAAAATAAATAATGTATCAGCCTGTTCTGTGTCTCCATATGTGCGGAAAAGTGTGATTGAGGGCAGTGTGATCAGGTGAACCATATCAACCAGCCACCCCTAAGGGGGCCATTGGCTACATATGTCTTTGTTGTTTTGGAAAAAAGCAGTGAAAGGTCTGTTGGGAACAAAAGTGATGGACAGCCTTTCCAACTGAGACATAGACAAAAACGTGTTTAGTAGAGTAGGGAGGGTAGAACTTCTGACAGTGTTTTATTGCTGTTCAGTGGAGGAAGATGGAAAGGGAAGAAAAATGTGAAATAAACGTAGACTTTAGGTTTAGGGATCGGAGATTTAGGAGGACACCTTGAACTCCTCTAGTTTTCAGTGCCAAAATTCCCACATTGGCAGCTAGCTGAGGTCCACTTCTCACCATGCAAGTAGAAAAAAACTGTAAAAAGTCACATGGTGATTCTATACACCAAATTCCCATATTTTAAAGCGAGACCATGTGGAGTCTGTACAGAAACAGAGAAAAACTGATAGAATCTGTTGAAATGTTAGCCCACCCGCTGAGTGCTGAGAAAAGGAAGATTGTCAATTCCGACCCTAGCAGAGGCTTTTTATAAAAGAGAGTAACCTCCTCCTGGCAAATGAACGTTTTTTTATAGCAGAGATATTGGAGAATAAGATGATGAAATAACAATAAAAAGAAAAAAAACACCAAAAAACAAAGACACAGTCAGTGTATTGAGCGATCAGCAGGTAAGCTGACAATGTCACTTCAGTAAGCTGGAGCAGGAAGTATGGGAAATCTACAGCTAATAAAGAACATATTGGAAACATGTGACAATATATTAAAGGGGCCGTTCAGACTGTTTGGGTAGTTGGCGCTATGTAAGAACAGCTCATTCGTTTTGAGTGGAATGTAAATGCACCACAATGCGTATTTTAGCAAACCCGCAGCTTTTTTTACAACACGGTGCATCCGAATGCACAGAAGGATCACATTTGTGTGTTGGGTTGTGCTACGGTGCAAGTGCATCTTGTTGCTGTAGCCAGGTTCTGGACTACAGTAATATAAAGATTGACATGTTTCTTAATTACCTCTTTTTTTTAACTACGAAGACATGCTGCACCATTTTCCCTCTGGTCAGCAGTTAGAGAACTGAAGCCAGGAGAACCCATAAGCTTTCATGCAGGATGCTGGGGACTTTGGGAGGTGTAGTCCAAAGCAACAGGAGAAGACAAAGGAACCTTTAGTAGAATTGCCCAAGAAAAGCTGTTCTCTTGGAATTGTAGGAGTGGGGGTGGTGGGGGGTGGTGGGGGACAGGTCCATGGGGTGAAGCTTTCAAACAGGCCAAGCCAGGCAGACTTGGATCAAATCAGCAGCAGCAGGAGTGCTAGACTGCCAGCAAACCTCTCAAGTTCACAGCCTCTCCTTCAGGGCTGCTGAGAGACTGTAGGTGCGCCAGCTCACTGCTAAAGACCGCTGGATTGGTTCAAATTCCTGATGGAATTGAGAGGGCCTCTTCCACCACCAGAGCAGAACGTTGAGTCCAAGAGTCACTGAGAGGACTGAGAGCTCACAATTTCTTGTTATACACAAAATACACTGAACACAGGATATCTACACAGCAGAAACCCATTTCCAGCCAGTCTCCCAGCTGTTGACATTGCCCTACACCTGCCCCAAAGTGTCTGTGCTGCAGGGAATGCTAACCTACAATTGCTACTGACTTCAGTGTTTGAGGACTGTACTGAAACCAGCCAGTATTTTCGGCCTACTCACCACCTATAGATTCTTAATGGAGACCCTTGCCTAGTACACCAATATTTTAAAGGGCCTCAATGGTAGCCGGACAGAAATCCATATTAGAGACTCACTTCTATTACTACTCCCATTACTTGGTATCTAATGGTTTCATGGTTCACGACCATCCAGTCAGTTTAGGCCTGGCATAGCCTTCACTCATGCATGTTGGCAGCATAGCCTTATCTTTTAGCAGTTCCAACTTGTCTGCTGCTCATTGCTGCACTTTTGTGCCATTGTTACTGTTTATGCTGACCTGGCTCTTAAACACAAATTTTGTATTAAACCCCCTTATTGATACTCAGTATGTTGGTTAATATTAATGATATGTTCAATCCATGTGGTGTTTTACTGATCATCTATTGATCTTATTTACAATACAGGATACAGTCTTTTACTATTTGACCTGGTGCTAGTCTTTCTAGTACAACTTTATCATTTGGTGTCAGGTACTGTCTTGCCAGTTTCTGAGGCTATATGGACCTCCACCAAACCAGGTGGGTCAGACAGATTGAGAAATCTGAAGAGTCCAGGGCAAAGAACTGAAGGACCCATCTTATTCAGTGGCGCTACACTGCACTGTCTAGGTGTATTAAAGCGGACCTTCAGTCATTTTTTTCATCTTTTCATCTATTAAATCTTCTACCCTTGATGTTTTAACTTTGGATAGTAAAACATGTTTTTTCTGCCAGTAAATACCTTATACAGCCCACTTCTATCTTGTCTGGTAATTTGCCTAGGCTAATGACATCATGCACAGCTCTCTCTTTCACTCTTGTGAGAGTTTGCCAGCAAGGGAAGGGAGGGGGGCAAGAGAGTGGAAGAGGGATGGGTCATAGGAGAGCCAAGGAGAGCTGCAGAGCTGGAGGGGTTGGAGGGAAGCTTCAGAATGGCAAAGATGTTTTTATTACAAATTATGTGAGCAGACTGCAGTTCTTCTTTAAGATGCCATTCATGTATTACCATGTGTTGCAGTAATGAACGATAATGCTGTTTATCTCAATGCAACAGTGTGAATAGGCTTTAATTTTTTTGAAAGCAATATGAATTTGTTTATATGCTATTAAACAGTTTAATATCTTTTTTTATACTTTTTAAGATAACATCTTTGTTTTTCAAATCAAATTTCATTTGTGTTGCAAAACATTTGAAGGTTCACCTATATCACTGGTGTCACAGAGCTGTATAGATCTTCTAAAGCAGAGGCTGTTTGCTCTCAGACATTCTCTCTCTAATTGAAACTGTTTAAGCCTAATTTAAACAGAGCAAGCAGATAAATGTAGGTGCAGGGTGCCATGGAGAAGGCAGATAACAAGTCCTGGTGGTTGCTTGTTTTCATGTTTCAGGCCAAGAACATTTTTAGCAGGTACAGAATATGCCTGCTGATCTTGGCAGAAATGCAGTGTCTTTGACTCTTTTGGTGGGATGAACTGGAAGCAAAAACAATAAAGTTAGGCAAAACATAGTAGTGAAATTTCCCATTGTAACAAATAAGGTATTTATAGAATACCAAAAACATATCACTTTGTTCGTATTTTTAGGAATATTTTTGGGTAGTGACTATGCTCTAATATTCTGCAACCATACTTCTCTAAATATTATGCATAAGCTAACTTGTTATTATGATTTACATTATCTCTAATTGTGCTGTTTGTGCCCATAGACACCAGATGACAGCTATCCGACATGGTCATTTTCAGTAGGAACACTCCATGACCTTGTGCATGATCCCACCAAACCCCATCTGCTCACCACAGCAAGTGAAGAACATGTAAGTGCAACACTGAAAGTCAACTTTTGCCCATCCTAAAACATTTTAGAAAACCTAAATGATACAACCAGGATAATAGTAAAGCATAATTTATTTCCCATGGCTTGCACATACAGATTTTTAGCAAAAACATGCAGCAATAAGTTCTAATAGGTACAAGAATTACACCCCTACAAGCTTCAAGAAGGGAGTTTTAAAGTACAACTAAAGGCAACTTTTTTTCTTAGTTTTGGATAAAGTGGAGATGGATTAGAAGGAGATTCACCCAATTTCTCCTGTTTACTATTATAATTGAAAGTGAAAGTAAAAGAAAATCCCAAATTTTGGTCTGTCCCCAGAAAAGTAATAGAGGGGAAATCTTCTAATGGGCACATGGGAAATTCCCTTAATTTACTGGGATTTCCTCTAACTTCCTGTTTTGGCTATGGGGCAGGAAGTGAAGGAAGATCTCCCCAATGGGACACAGATGGCAAAACATAAATTGGCAGGGGTTATAACCCTCCCTTACTTTATTCAAAATTAAAAAAAAAAAGGTTTTGCCTATAGTTCTACTTTAAGGGTTCTCTTGAAGGTTTCTAGGTCTGGAGAATGTGAAACAGTGTATGAAAGGAAATTCTAACAAAGAAGAGAAGCTTCAGAGAAGTCCCAACAAGGCTGCAAAAGTCAACTTCCAACCTATGGCACCTAGTAGATGTACAGAAGCAAAGATCTAAATGAGCCATGTGACCTTAAATTAACTGCTGTTCGTGGGTCAAGTTCTTTACACCAGCTGGTTGTAAATGAACCTCTATAGTTTTATAATGAAATTTATTTCCTTCTTGGATTGTCACACCACTTAGTATTTCGAGCATCACAAGTGTTAACAAGCCATTCTTGATCTCCCCGCACCACGTGGGTCTCATTGAGTCCACTGACGCAGTTTGCAGCTGTAATTAGCTAACAAAATCATATTGATTGTCTGAGCCTGCTAATTACCACCAAACAGGTTCTATGCTATGCTCACACTTCTGCTTGACAGAGTATAAAAATAACCTGCCCAGGAATGCAGATGAAATGTATAGATTGCTAGGCACAGCTCAGTGTGCTAAGAACTGGGTTTAGTAGTGGTGACAGCTATGTTAATGCAGGGCGCACAGTGGGCAGTATAACATTTAGGAATAGCTGTGGCCTGTGCTAATAAAGCTTCAGCACCTTTATTAAAGGAGAATCAAAAGTGTAATACATTCTATTTGTTATTTCATTTAAAGTAGAACTCCAGCCATCACAAGAGCCCAATGACCAACTAACGTCATCCCGTAAATACTGACGATCAAGTCTGCTTAAATTTCCTTAATGTGAATTGTATGGAGTTTGTTGTAGCCCTTCTCTTCTATATAACATGGTTTCCATACTAAGGCTTGGCGACAACGACAGGCCCACTGCAAGATTTTGCCCAGTCCACAGCTAAGGTCAGTGGTGTATGCTCAGATTCAGTGCACAGACTGAGGATTCAGATCAGTTGGTCGGGTCCCTGCTTTTGATTGGGACCCTGATGAAAGGGGGAGTTATAAAAGGGATGCTGATATAAGGGAGGGAACTGATGGGGACCCTGATGTATGCGGAAACTCTGATAGGGATGCTGATGTAAGAGGGGACAGTAATGGGGACCCTGATGTATGGAACTCTGACAGGGACCCTGTTGTAAATGGGGCACTGATGGGCACCCTGATGTATGGGGGAGCATTGATTGAGATTCTGATGTATCAAAGAGCTTCAGAACTTCAGCATTAGAGATGCTGATGTAAAAGGGGGGACAGTAATGGGGACCCTGATGTATGGGGGAGCTCTGATAGGGTGGCTGATGTAAGGGGGGCAATGATGGGGACCCTGATATATGCGGAAACTCTGATAGGGATGCTAATTTAGGAAGGGACATTAAAGGGGACCCTAATGTATGTTGGGACTCTGATAGGGACCCTGTTGTAATTGGGGCACTGATACCCTGATGTATGGGGGACCTCTGATGGGGACCCTGTTGTATGGGGGAAAACAAATGGAGACCCGATGTATCAGAGAACTTTAAAGATGCTGATGTAAAGGGGGTGGGCAGTAATGGAGATCTCTGATAGGTTGGCTGATGTAAAAGGGGCAGTGATGAGGACCTTGATCTATGGGGGAACTCTGATAAGAATGCTGTTGTAAGAAGGGACAATGAGGAAGACCCTGATGTCTGGGGAACTCTGATAGGAACGCTGATGGAAGGGGGATGCTGATGGGAACCCTGATGTATGAGGGAACTCTATTAGGGATCCTGTTGTAAGGGGGGACAGTAATGGGGACTCTGATGTATGGGTTGGAAAGGTAAGGATCGTGCTGGACTGACTAAATTGGTCACTGGTTGTAGACAGGGTGTCGAATGGGCAGACTTAGAAAAGTTTCTTTCCCGAATTTGATGCCCGGCAGTTGTGTGAATAATAATGTGCCCTGTTGTGGGCCTGGGCTGCTACCTCAGGATGCGGCCAGATGGTCGCTCTGTAGTGATCAAAGGTGGTAAATGCAAAGGAGCGATCAAAAATGCAATAATTAACAGATAAATCACTTTAATAAGGGTACAGGTGTTAGAAGAAAGCCAATGCGTTTCGGGGGACCAAGGACTCCCCCTTCCTCAGGGCTGTTGTTCGCATGAAGATCCTATTAGGGTCTGTCTGGGACCTGGGTATATGCTGCCTTTAAAACAATACATGAGGGTCGGACCCTAACGATAACCAGGTCTGTATGGGGAAACTCTAAAAGAGGCTTCTGATGTGAAAGCGGGGATTCTGATATAATGGTAAGGTTTCTGATGTGAAGTAGGACTTCTGATGAGATAGAGGGCTTCTGATATTTTTTTTTAAGCCTGTTTATTTATTTAAATGTTATTAATTCATTTATAAAACAGTTTTCAACATGCAAATATTTGTGAGCTATACAATGTGGCCCTCTTACTGAAATGTTTGGAGATCCCCGCTGTGTATAACTTAAAAATTCCTTGTTATAGGTATTGTTGGCAACTGGCAAGGGATCTACAGTAGTATTGTTTTATGTATATATCCAAACAGCATTAAATAATAACTAAAGGGAAAGCTTTATTTTTTTACTTTTTTTTTAGCTGTGGACAGTGTGGAATTGGAATAAAAACCCCTGTCATTTTTTTTTATTCCTGTCTTTGCTCCCATTGAGGAAATTCACACTCACTATTTGTTCTGTTTAACATTATCTTCAAGAGTGAAAGTAAAAGAAAATCCCAAATTTTCACCAGAGCAGGGACACAGATGACAAACAAACTACTCTAAAGTTCTGCTCTGAAATAGAAAGAAAGAAATAGTTAAAACCCACTGAAAATGTGTGGAGTTTAGTGCCTAGGTAATGGCAATCTTTACCAGAGCCCATATGAGGAACTCTAGTAACCAATCCCCAGCCCTGATAAAGGAAGCTTTCTGGGCCCGTAACGTGTTCATTATTGTTTCTCTACTAGCTGTGACTTCCTTGTTAAGAAAATATGTGATATGGATTCATGAACTGATTTTTTTCTCTTTATGTAAACTTGAAATATGTAGCTGTTTGAAACCAGCAGCAAATTCCTAATTATGTAAGATTAATAATGGAGGCATATGCTGGCAGATATATTCCATTTGTGAATAGATTTTGCATCTGACATGCTGGCTATCTGCTTGTTGCCAAGTAACTATAAGATGTTTAGGGACATTCACAAAGCTACAGTTAACTAGGTTGAAAAAAAAAAAAGAAAAATATTCATTGAATGTAATTTCTCCTAAACTACAGCAGTAGTGGTCCAGAAAAAAAGAATAACAATCCCAATTGTGGCCAATTATGCATCATAGTGGCATAGACAAGCCTTTCTAATCCTACAAGGGTAGAGGGATCAGCTCATTGGATCAAAATATTCTGATATTATCCTTCAACAGATATCATTAGTTGTAAGAAAATCATCCAAGCCATTTCCATCATTGATTTTGACATTACTACTCAATTCAATAAACAATTCCACTGATTAAAGCTAAGTCCAGGCAGAATGCATAGTTGAAATACATATATCTCAACTGTTTATATTCTTATTCAATACAGACAGTCTTGTGATCCAGGAACCCCTGCCAGACAGCATAGCTAGGTGTTGAGACTCCACTTCAGTGCAGAGCCAGCCCTACCATGGGTCCCAGTGGGTCCATTGGACCCAGGCAGCACTTTTTTCCAGCAGTTTTGTGTGTCATGATGACAACTGCCTCCCGGGCCGATCTGCCTGCCACTATACAACCCTAGCCCACCCCTATACTGCCCTAGCCTGTCTATATACTACCCTAGCCTGTCCATATACTATCCTAGCCTGTCCATATACTACCCTAGCTTGTCTATATACTACCCAGCCTGTCCATATACTACCATAGCCTGTTCATATACTGCCCTAGCCTGTCAATATACTACCCTAGCGTGCCCTTTTATTACCGTAGCCTATCTATATACTACCCTAGCCGGCCCCCATACTACCCTAGCCCGCCCGTATACTACCCTAGCCCGCCCCTTGGAATTGAACATAATGGTATGCAGGGCCGGGACAAGGTCATTTGCTGCCATGGGCGAAGATGGCAAACTGTGCCCCCCCCCCATGGGCGCCTCCACATGGGCGTGGTCATCTTATTAACTCCTTCCCCTAAGGAGTCTTCAATACCCTGGGATCCTCCCATGATTTCTTAAAGCGGTAGTAAACCCATCCATTTAACAGTTTAAAAACCAGTTACATTTCCGGCACGTGCCGGAAATGTAACACTCCCATTGGTTGTGCTCTAAACCAAACTGTCAAACCATCCAATGGCTGGTGTCAAAGCTGATCAAATGTGCAGCATCACGGCAGTTGTAGATTAAACAGAGGCCAAGATGGCAGCTTTCTTGGCTGAAAATGATAAGAGGATTTACTACCACTTTAACATTAAACAAAGATGCAGAGTACTCTAATGGGACCTGGAGGGGGAGTCTCTCTAATGAATGCAGAGAGGGCCTCTGTTAGAGAGTCTGTTAGAAAGAGGCACCACCAGGCCCCATTAGAGACTACAATGGGGTCTATATAAAAGTGAATCAATAGATTGAGTGATTATGTCAATATAGTCCACCGTCACCACACCTCGTGAGAAGGCAAGGGGTTTCCCCCTATGTGGAAAGACTCACCAGCAGGTGGCCAATAATGAGCGCAGCAACAATATAACTCAAGGATGCCAGTGTCCACCACTCCTTCACTAAGTATAATTGATCAGGAGAGAAACTGGCCACCCATTACCATATTGACTATGAACTATCTAGTCTGCAAAGGACATTTTTTAGTTCTCCTATTTACATCAACCTGATCAATTATACTGAGTGAAGGAGTGGTGGACACTGGCATCCTTGAGTTACATTGTTGCTGGGCTCATTATTGGCCACCTGCTGGTGAGTCTTTCCACATAGAGGGGAACCCCTTGCCTTCTCACGAGGTGTGGTGACGGTGGACTATATTGACATAATCACTCCATCTATTGATTCACTTTTATATGGACTTATATTCAAATTGATTAGCGCCGCTATGCACATTACTTTTGTATAAGCATTTGTTATGTGTACTTTTGGAGATTGTATTTACTAATAGCAGCTGCTGCTGCATTGCTGTGTTTTTGTAT
Source organism: Glandirana rugosa (assembly GCA_018402905.1). Classification (NCBI taxonomy): domain Eukaryota; kingdom Metazoa; phylum Chordata; class Amphibia; order Anura; family Ranidae; genus Glandirana; species Glandirana rugosa. Next base: position 73,783 of record BLSH010214078.1, on the reverse strand, counting down.
ACATCTTGTTATATTTTGTATGGTTATCCTGGAGCGCTGATACTTGGCCCTATAGCCTTCATATTAGTCCGTAGTGCATTGGTAGTTATCTACAATGGGGTCTAATGGGACCTGGAGCGGGGGGTCTCTATAACAAAGGCCCTCTTGGTGTCCATTAGAGTGTCTGTTAGAGCCCCCACCATGCCCAATTAGAGACTACAGTGGGGTATTATGAATCCTGGAGGGCGGTCTCTCTAACAGAGATCCTCTCTGTGTCCATTTGAGAGTCTATGTCAGAAGGAGCCCCCACCAGGCCCCAATGGAGACTACAACGGAGTCTAATGGGACCTGGAGGTGGGTCTATCTAACAGAGGTCCTCTCAATGACCATTGGAGAGTCTCTGATAGAAAGAGTCCCCTCCAGGCCCCATGAGAGACTACATTAGAGTGTCACTAAACAATAGTTAAAATAAACAACATTATATTAATAGCACTTTGATGTCCAGGCCTAGCCTTAGAAGACTTCACTTACCTTACATAATGGGTACTGGAACTAGCTGCTGGTCTTCCAGTGGCTGGCTGCTGGTCCTAATTCCTGGCTGCTGGTCCTGGGGCCTGGCTTCTGAGGCTGGGCTGCTGGTCCCGGGGTCTGGATGCTAGACATGGGGTCTAGCTGCTGGAGCCCGGGGTTAGGCTGCTTGGGCCTGGCTGCTGGAGCTGGGCTGCTGGTCCTGGGTCTGGCTGCTGGGGCCAGATTGCTGGCCCTGGGGTTTGGCTGCTGTTGCCTGGGGTCTGGCTGCTGGTCCTGGGGCCTTGCTGATGGGGCCAAGGGTCTGGCGCTTGGGGTCTGGCTACTAGGCTCTGGCTGCTGGAGAGTGGCTGCTGGTCCTAGGGTCTGGCTGCTGGGGCCAGAAGTCTGGCTGCTAGGACCTGGGGTCTGGCTGCTGGGCCCTGGGGTTTGGCTGCTTGGGCCTGGCTGCTGGTCCTGGGGGCTGGCTGCTAGGGCCTGGCTGCTGGTCCTGGGGTCTGGCTACTGCTCCTAGGGGCTGGCTACTGGTCCTGGGGTCTGGCTACTGGGGCCAGGGGTTTGCCTGCTGGTTCTGGGGCCTTGCTGCTGGGGCTAAGGGTCTGGCGCTTGGGGTCTGACTGCTGGGGCCTGGCTGCTAGGCTCTGGCTGCTGGAGCCTGGTTGCTGGTCCAAGGGTCTGGCTGCTGGGGTCAAGAGTCTGGCTGCTAGGGCCTTGCTGCTGGTGCCTGGCTGCTGGTCCTGGGGCTGGTTACTGATCCTGGCTACTGGTCTTGGGGCTGACTGCTGGTCCTGGCTACTGGTCCTGGGGCTGGTTACTGGTCCTGGGGGCTGGTAACTGGTCCTGGGGGCTGACAACTGGTACTGGGGGCTGGCAAGTAGTCCTGGAGATGGCAACTGGTCCTGGGGGCTGGCTACTGGTGCTGGGACTGGCTACTGGGGCTGGCAACTGGTCCTGGAGCTGACTACTGGGGCTGGCAACTGGTCCTGGGGCTGGCTACTGGTCCTGGGACTGGCTACTGGGGCAAACTACTGGGACTGGCTACTGTGGCTGGCTACTGGTCCTGAGGCTGGCTACTGGAGCTGGCTACTGGGGCTGGCTACTGGTCCTGGGGCTGGCTACTGGGGCTGGCTACTGGTCCTGGGGCTGGCTGCTGGTCCTGGGGCTGGCTACTGGGGCTGGGACTGGGGCTGGGGTTACTGAGCGATCACAGTCAGAAGAATCCCTGCTACGATTTCTGGGGGGTGTCCCCAGGTTTCTTTTGCTGCTGTTCAGCAGGGAAGGAAGTGGGTGGGCGGCGGAGGCAGAGAGAAGACAGAGCACTGCGATCTGCAAACTTTAGCCATGAAACAAGAAGAAATCTTTCCCCAGTGCGGCAGGATTCTTTTTTTCATTTTCGGGTGCCGCTGCAGTAATCTCCTGTCATTTGCAACAAGTACATGTAGTTCCGGTCAGCCCGGCGGTTTGATATAGAAGAGACCGGAACTACATGTACTTGAAAATGAAGAAAGAGTCCCACCTCGCTGGGGAAACTTTTATTCTTGTTCTATGGTAATGTTTGCAGATCGCATCGCTCTGTCTTCTCTCTGCCTTTGCCGCCCACCCCCTTCCTTCCCTGCTGAACAGCCATATGGGCTGTCCCCCCTGATGGCGCTCCCCCTCCTCCAGAAATTGTAGCACCCGCCCCTTCCACCCCCTAGCCCTGATGGTATGTCATATAAATTTGCATATAGACAAGGTACTGTGGCATGTAAATCTGACTTCCTGATAAATTTTATTTTAGTTTTAATTATCATGATATAAAATAATGGATGTGGGGGCCTTTGGGTGGGCGTGATTTTTATTTTATTGGGGGGGGGGGCAGCATTTCATTCTTGAACCCACGCAGCACAATTTCTTGGGCCAGCCCTGCTTCAGTGGCAGCATAAGCTTGGTCATAAACCCCAGCCTGAACAATGACAGAACAGTAACACATGCTGATGAGGTCCTGCCTCTGCACTTTCCTGTTCAAATGTTCCTAGCCAGTACATGGAGTCACTGTTGACCAATTCTTTACCCCTTCCATACAAGGCTGAAAGTTCCCTGCCTTACCCTGTACCTGTAATATGTGGCACAGCAGACTAGCAAACACAGCTAATTAGTCTTTTCATGGTACAGACAGTTGCCTGTAGACCAGGGGTGTCC
>BLSH010214078.1:47266-59290 GCA_018402905.1 Glandirana rugosa | reverse complement strand
TTTTACTGACTTTTATGACTTGTATACCTTGCTTGCTAAACCAATAAAAAACTTGCAATGTAAAAAAAAAAAAAAAAAAATTAAAAAAAAAAAAACAAAAACGGAAAAAACTAAATCGGAGAAAAACCAAAACAGACCCCCCCGGAAAAACCAAAAACGGAAAAAACAAAAAACTAAGAGTCCTTCTCTGATCGATGTCTAAATGATGAGATATCTCCACTCAGAGCCACCAACCTGATATATCTTATTAGTAATGGCCTAGGGGGCAAGTGCCCCCCTGTTCCCTCAGTCCTATTCTCCTCTGTATGGGAGTCTGATATCAAGACATATTCAGCTACATTTGTTGTATTGAAAAGCACATTTAAAGCTGAGCTCCAGTGATATTTTTGCATAATTACACTGAGCCAGCTTGTCCCAATGTATGTATGTCTATGTGGTTCCTGATTGGCCTCTGATGAAGCTGTAAATCTCTTTGTTACCCGAGATACTACAGTAATGACCCCAATCATCCAGTTATCATGCCAAGCAGCTACCCTTCAGTAAAGTGACCAGAGGGGGTTGCTTCTTGGCCCAGCCACCATTCTAAGAACACCTTGTACTTTTCTCAAGGAAGGCAAATCATTCTGTGATTGGGGAGGTCCATAAAGACATGGATGAGCAAGTTTGGGGTGGATGAACTTGACTGGCTTGACCTCAACCCAATAGAACACCTTTGAGATGAATTAGAGCCTTCTTGTCCACATAAATGCCTGACCTCACAAATGCACTTCTGGAAGAATGGTCAAACATTCCCATAGACCAGGGTTTCTCAACCAGGGTTCTGTGGAACCCTAGGGTTCCTTCAGAGGTTGCTAGGGGTTCCTTGAGCAATGAGCACTTTCTACCTCTCAGATAAATTCCCAATGATACCATTGATCTTTTTAGCTATCTGTAAGGGGGTAATTCGTCCCAAAGACCATAAGTGTAAGGAGCATTCTTCCCATTGACCATCACACTAATGTATCATGAGTTGTAGATTTTTAATTTTTATCAGGGGTTCCCCGAGACCGGAGAATTATTTCAAGGGTTCCTCAATGTTGAAAAGGTTGAGAAAGGCTGCCATAGACACTCCTAAACCTTGTGGACAGTCTTCCCAGAAGAGTTGAAGCTGTTATAGCTGCAAAGGGTGGGCCAACTCAATATTGACCCCTACGGACTAAGACTGGGATGCCATTAAAGTTCATGTGCTTGTATGCCTATTCATACCTACAGTAAGTTATAATTTTCCAAACAAAACAAGCTCTATTTTCTTAAATTAATTTTAAATCACATCTTCCACCTCTTTGATTATTTTTGTTGTTGGTCTTTATACTTTTTCTAGATCTTCTATATCTTTCAATTCAGTCCCTAAGAGAGTTTTATATTTATCCAAAGTCTGGAAAGGGCAGAAAAATAATATTATTAGCACAGCATGAAACAGACCATTTTTCCCTAACATTTAATTGACCCGTCCAAGTTAGAAAATGGGATTTGTATGAATGTAAATACAGCGCATAGTTGGCTAGCAAATGTCAATATTATTCATTAGGTGTAACCCTAGCAAAATCTACAATAATTCTGCTCTTTATCGATGTGTGGGCAGCCATGCATGGCCGTCTGACTTTTCTTTAAACAAGCTTCTAATGAGAGATCAGTGCAATCTATGTTCGTATTAAGACCCACTGACAGCCAGCAGGTAGAGTCTGGAGAGGAAGAAACAGAGCCGTAAGGAAGAATTAGTAGATTTTTTTTTCAAGTAACTTAATTTGCATTGTATTGGAAGTGGGTATTGATGAGTGACCCCAGGTAATACGAAAAATAATTCAGCCATCTGCAAATGCTAAGATGGTCATTTTCCCATTACCCTTTCATTAGACTACACAGGGTGTTCATTGTGACCCCGGGGAAGAGACCAGAGCTGAATTAGGACCAAGCAGGGTCCTAGGTAGATTAACAGATTTTAGCCCCAGTCTAATGCTGGCCATACTCTATACAAAAAATCAGCCAAACCCATTTTTGAAAAACGAACAAACGGCTGTGAGAGCAAACGATCGTGCCATCACGTAATGACCGATAAATCATTGAATAGACATACATTAATCCATTTTTTGTTCATTTATTCACATATACCTAGTGCAAACAGTTTGGACAGGAAACACATTAACCTTTTGATTTATCGTTCGTTCGGCCAAAAATTTCCAAACTTGTCCTTCGTGTTTTCGGCTCAAAAACGTGACAACCAATTACTGATTTGTGGCTGATTTTTCGCATAGTGTATGCCCAGCATAAGACTCCCCACTTGTCCTGATTGCCTATATCAGTGATATTTAAACAGTGAAATGGAGATGTTCTAATGGCAAACGTACAACCTGCTTCTATACTAATGTTATTTCCTTCTGTAGGGTTCTGTTGTACACCACTTATATGTTTTCAGCTTTTTATTTGCTCCTGTGTCAGCCCTTTATAGAATGCAAGATACTTCATCCTGTAGTCCAAGTACTAAAGTTTCTCCATTTGCACTAGACATGTGCGGTTCGATTCGTTCCAAATTAAAATTCAGACGAGTTTTTGTTTTTCTGAAAATCGGATGTATCCGAATTTCCGAGTTACTATAGCACCAAATTTAAACAAATCCAAAATAACAAAAAAAATTTGGACGAAATTAGAATAATTTTCAAATCGTTTTCAAATAATTTTCAAATTCGAATTTGAAACATTTTCAAATTTGAATTTGAAAAGTCCTTGAATCTGAATAGTTTTCCAATTTCCAAAGAGAACATAATAGAATAGAAAACAGAGGAATAGAACAGAAAAAAAAAACCCAATAGACTAGAAAAGAATAGAATATAACAGAAAACAAAAGAATGGAATACAACAGAGTAAAACAGCTTTGTTCCGCTTCACCACATTATATTCTTTCATTTTCTGTTATATTCCCCTCTATTGTATTCTATCTTTTTCCATTCTATTCCTCCACTTTCCAATCCACCCCATTGTCTTTGGAAATTGGAAAACTTTTCGAATTTGAAAACTATTCGAAAAATTGATTGGAAAACTTTTTGAATCGATTCGAAAACAAATAAACAAAATTAATTCTGAAAAGGAATTAAACGAATGAAACAAATCTAACTAAACACATTTATGTAAATAACGAATCAAAATGAAACTAAACAAATTTTTTTGCTCTGCACATGTCTAATTTGCACTACTCATAGTCCTAACTGGGTTTCAGCTTGCCTACTTTGTGCCTCACTCCCAACTATCCTAAAAGAATGTAAGCTCCATTGCATTCACTTTTAAATGACCTTAAATCCTAATACAGGTGTGCCCAACTCAATTTTATTGTGGGCCTCATCAGCATTATGGTTGTCCTCAAAGGGCCAGTTGTATCTGAAAGACTATATAAATTTATACAGGGCTTTTTTTTTCTCAGAGAATAGGTGCAGGGACTCAACCACACCCCCAACTGAACTGCATTGAATGATGGGTGTGGCCAAATTGCACAAACAGTGGGAGAAACTTAAATGGGCATTAAATACCAGGAGTGCATTATGTGCAGAGTTCACTGATGCGCTACGTACAGAGTGCAGAATTCAGGGGTGCACTGTGTATAGAGTGCAGTGTTCAGGGGTGCACTGTATATAGAGTGCAGTGTTCAGGGGAGCACTGTGTATAGAGTGCAGTGTTGAGGAGTGCGTTACGTACAGAGTGCAGAGTTCAGGGGAGCACTGTGTATAGAGTGCAGTGTTGAGGAGTGCGTTACGTACAGAGTGCAGAGTTCAGGGGAGCACTGTGTATAGAGTGCAGTGTTGAGGAGTGCGCTACGTACAGAGTTCAGAGTTCAGGGGTGCAATGTGTATAGAGTGCAGTGTTGAGGAGTGTGCAACGTACAGAGTGCAGAGTTCAGGGGTGCACTGTGTATAGAGTGCAGTGTTCGGGGGTGCACTGTGTATAGAGTGCAGAGTTCATCAATACGCTACGTACAGAGTGCAGAGCTCAGTGGTGCACTGTGTATAGAGTGCAGTGTTGAGGAGTGCGTTATGTACAGAGTGCAGAGTTTAGGGGTTCACTGTGTATAGAGTGTAGTGTTCAGGGGTGCACTGTGTATAGAGTGCAGAGTTCATCAATACGCTACGTACAGAGTGCAGAGCTCAGTGGTGCACTGTGTATAGAGTGCAGTGTTGAGGAGTGTGCTACATACAGAGTGCAGAGTTCAGGGGTGCACTGTGTACAGAGTGCAGTGTTCAGTGGTGCACTGTGTATAGAGTGCAGTGTTGAGGAGTGCATTATGTACAGAGTGCAGAGTTTAGGGGTTTGCGATACACAATGTGCAAGAATCGGCTCTCTTTCACATTTCACTTCCACCCCTCCCCCTGGGTCAGAGGGCCACATGAAATTACCTGGAGGGCCCAGGGCCTTGTGTTTGACACATGTGCCCTAATGAATAATAAACTACCCACCCCCTCCCTGTCTAATAATCTTCCACTGCCATATTCAAGCAAAAGTAAAAAAACACTTTGTCAGTCTGATATGAGCTTACACTAGGCTTTAGGATCCTCTTCTTACCCCACATACCCTCAATTGGACGCAATGATTGCCACCTTTATGACTAGGAGGTTAATGAAGCCTAGATGGCAAGAACATATTTAGCAGTATCAGTATGCATCAGCTACAGTATCTCACAAAAGTGAGTACACCCCTCACATTTGTGTAAATATTTTATTATATCTTTTCATGTGACAACACTGAAGAAATGACACTTTGCTACAATGTAAAGTAGTGAGTGTACAGCTTGTATAGCAGTGTAAATTTGCTGTCCCCTCTAAACCGCTGGCAACAAAAGTGAGTACACCCCTAAGTGAACCAAATTGGGCCCAAAGTGTCAATATTTTGCTTGGCCTCCATTATAGTTAGCGGAGATATGCTAAATACCTCTTACTCCTGTCAAACAGGGATCCAAATAGCAGGTGCTCTAGCCCAGGTGTCCTCTTCAACATATCCACGATAAGAATTAAAAGGCGGCACTCCGGATTCTTTGCTGAAGTGCATTTATTTTGGTTGCAGTGCAGGGTGTACATAAAAGGCAGACGCGTTTCAGCAGGAAAACCGCCTTGGTCACTGCTAAAATTCAAATGAACAATGCTACTATATATAGGAAAAACAGCATGCATAGGGACCACCTCTCTCCAATATGACCATGGTTTTACACCACCGCTCTTATCTATATCACTGTCCCCAAATCCTTAATTTTTTCTTATTTTACAGACACTCAACTTGAGACTACGGGGTACCCCCTTATCACATTATATGCAAGCTCACATACCCAGGGGGTGTTTGGTGCATGCCGGCATTGGCCGCGGTTTCCCCATCTCAGCTCCCAGGGCAGGCCCCCCATTGTGGCCCCAGGGATCAACCACACCGCACGGCTCCACCGTTTTTTTTCCATGTAGGTGAGTCGAATTGCATACCTTTTTGATCTCTGACAACCCATTTATATTTCCTAAATTTAGATTCAGTATCTATGGTTTTTTGTTCCAGATATTTTTGAGGCATTCGCCCCGATGAGTGGTGTTTACCACGAAACGCGTCGGACCTACCTAGGATGCAGTCATGACTACATACATCTCTTTATACATGGATTACTTTATTCAATTTTATACCCATATTTTGATTAGCATTTTGCACTTTACCTGGAACCTATGCTGGCAGCTAGTACTATTGGTGTTTATACATGTACATATATGAAATGCTTCTCAGTCTGCATATACATATGAATTTTTATATGTCGATTACTCTGTACCATAAACATCACTGTGTCATTAAATACGTTTATACTCTTACTCCATGGTCCATCATGTGCCTCATATAAAGTCCCAACCTTTTTTTCTCTCTCCAATATGTCATGCCTAATTAGAATACATTAAGTCTGCAGCTGTAACAGGCAAATGACTAAACAGAGGAAAGGAAAAAAAAACTAAGGTTGTGTATAACTGCAGAGATATATTAATTAGATGGCACAGTTCTTAAAAGGCAGTTCATCTGGATTGTCCTGCAGAATAAAGCCACATAAACATTCTTGAGTAAAAATCGACAGATTCCTTTTTTCTGAAACATATGTTGCAAAATAAATGAATGAGTCTAAGGAGAAAGAAACAAAAAAGAAACAAAATACACACACCAAAAAATAATGACAAATAAAGGATGTATGCACCAAAATCGGAACTCAGCTCAATCTCCTAAAGAAAGGTGCTGAGACAATTGTCATACATGTGTGCACAGTGGAAAAGCACATATCGTGGATCACAAACACCACAAATCATGAGAGGTTAGGAGGGAATATCCGTATGACAAGACATGACATGATGACATTACATTAACCACTTCAGCCCCGGAAGGATTTCCCAGGTTAGGACCAGAGCACTTGCGATTCGGCACTGCGTCGCTTTAACTGAGAATTGCGCGGTCGTGCAACGTTGTACCCAAGCTAAATTTGCGGCCTTTTTTTCCCACAAATAGAGCTTTCTTTTGGTGGTATTTGATCACCTCTGCGTCATTTCTGATCACCGCTATAAACAAAAGAAGAGCGATAATTTTACAAAAAGGCGATCTGCGATTTTTAGCGGTACTGCGATATTTCAGCGGACATGTCGGACCATTTTGACACTTTTTTGGGACCATTGGCATTTATACAGAGATCAGTGCTATAAAAATGCACTGATTACTGTGTAAATGCCATTGGCAGTGAAGGGGTTAACCTGCAGGGGGCGCTCTAAGGGTTAACTGTGTTCCCTGGGCGTGTTCTAACTGTGTGTGGGCTGCCCTAGCAGGGGAAGGGAAGTGATCACAGCTTCCATGTAGAGGAAGGCTGTGATCACAGCCCTTCCCCCTCTCACAGAACGGAGGTCCGTGTTTACTTACACGGACCTCCGTTCTTTCAGTGCGGGGGGGGCCATCGCGGGTAGCCGGTGGCGATCGAGTCCGCCGCACCCGCTCCCTGGCTCCCCCGAACACAGTGAGCGCGCGGGCGCGCCTCCGGCGGCGCGCACGTGCTCACAATGCTAGTAATCGCGGCCGCCATCCTGTGACGGCGGTTCGCGATAACGAACCACCTTGTCGCCGTCACGCTGCGGCGGGCGGTCGGCAAGTGGTTAATACCAAAGTTGGTCCAAACTAATTTCATGGTTACTAGGGTTAAAAGTTATTTTATATTTTATTACTAATTTTATATATACAGTACTTTGAGTCATATATTCATTTGAATTACTTAAGAAAAAGATGCAAATCATACCTATTGTTCATACCCACCGGTAGTATGTATGTGACAAATCCACCATACTTCCCTTTCAAGAAGTCTCCGGTGGGTATCTCCTCCTCTCGGTGTTGCACCAACCCTCTCCAATCCACAGAACTTAAAAAAATGGTGCTTCCCCCATGAGCATGCTTGAAGTGTTTAGAAACATTCGAAAGTCCCTTATCATTCCGATGTGGTCCCATGAAAATGCTCACTGATCCGCACTCAAAGTGGGTGGGTGGTACAGCCCATGCACTGTATTCTGCACTTAGTGAATATCACCATGTACACCACATTCTGGGAGGCACAATTAATATAGTTTCTGATCTGCATTCCCCTGCCTGTGGCACATGACACCACAGATTTGTGTCTTTAAATTCTTACCATTATTTTCCAGCACTGCCTTAACTCTCTTGGGCATGGAGTTCACCAGAGCTTTACAGGTTGCCACTGGAGTCCTCTTCCACTCCTCCATGACGACATCACCGAGCTGGTGGATGTTAGAGACCTTGTGCTACACCACTTTCCATTTGGGGATGCCCCAAAGATGCTCAATAGGGTTTAGGTCTGGAGACATGCTTGGCCAGTCCATCACTTTTACCCTCAGCTTCTTTAGCAAGGCAGTGGTCGTCTTGAAGGTGTGTTTGGGGTCGTTATCATGTTGAAATACTGCCCTGCGGCCCATTTGCTGAAGGCAGGGGATTATGCTCTGCTTCAGTATGTCACAGTACATGTTGGCATTCATGGTTCTCTCAATGAACTGTAGCTCCCCAGTACTGGCAGCACTCATGCAGCCTCAGACCATGACACTCCCATCACCATGCTTAACTGTAGGCAGACACACTTGTCTTTGTACTCCTCACCTGGTTGCCGTCACACACACTTGACACCATCTGAAGCAAATATGTTTATTTTTGTCTCATCAGACCACGGGACATGTTCCCAGTAATCCATGTCTTTAGTCTGCTTGTCTTCAGCAAACTGTTTGCGGGCTTTCTTGTGCATAATCTTTAGAAGAGGCTACCTTCTAGGGCGACAGCCATGCAGACCAATTTGATGCAGTGTGTGGCGTATGGTCTGAGCACTGACAGGCTGACCCCCCTCACCCCTTCAACCTCTGCAGCAATGCTGGCAGCACTCATACGTCTATTTCCCGAAGACAACCTCTGGATATGACGCTGAGCACGTGCACTCAACCTCTTTGGTCGACCATAGCGAGACCTGTTCTGAGTGGAACCTGTCCTATTAAACTGCTGTATGGTCTTGGCCACTGTTCTGCAGCTCAGTTTCAGGGTCTTGGAAATCTTATTATAGCCTATGCCATCTTTATGTAGAGCAACAATTCTTTTTTTCAGATCCTCAGAGAGGGTTCTTTGCCATCAGGTGCCATGTTGAACTTCCAGTGACCAGTATGAGAGAGTGAGAGCGATAACACCAAATTTAACACACCTGCTCCCCACTCACACCTGAGACCTAGTAACACTAATGAGCCACATGACAGGGAGGGAGAGAAAATGGCTAATTGGGCCCAATTTGGACATTTTCACTTAGGGGTGTACTCACTTTTGTTGCCAGTGGTTTAGACATGGCTGTGTGTTGAGTTATTTTGAGGGGACAGCAAATTTACACTGTTATACAAGCTGTACACTCACTACTTTACATTGCAGCAACGTGTAATTTCTTCATTGTTGTCACATGAAAAGATAGAATAAAATATTTACAAATATCTGAAGGGTGTACTCACTTTTGTGAGATACTGTGTATATATGAATCATTTGCCAACATAAATATGTTTTGCATTGTCAACCTTATTTGTGTAAAGCAAATTGGGATTGTATAATTAAAATAATGATGATGGTGTATACTATAAACCTTGAAAATACCTTCTTGATTTCAGGTTTTACTGTACATATATTTTGGTGAAGCTCTTGTTTGGACTGTTGAAGCGAAGCCTAATTATATATATTGTGGTGGACTGTTGAAATCCATATTTTAATCAAGGTGCTCCAAGGGAACCCTTGTGAGGACTCTCTAACTCAGGATTGGTTCTCCCCCGAGAGGGAGAATGTAAGAAAATACCATGCCCAGTCAAATATATATATTTTACAGGAAAATTATGTATTTTATATATTTTATGGTTTAATCATGAGAAATTGGCCTGGTTTTTGACAATACTGTCTCCTGTATATCAAGAGAACAAAAGCTTCTGTTTGGTGCCTTCAAAGCCATATGTTAAGCATTGTAATTAAAGTGGTTGTCTACCCAATTTTTGTACTTTTACCTACAGGTAAGCCTTTAATAAGGCTTACCTGTAGGTAAAATGAATATACCCTAAACCTGTACGGTTTAGGAGATATTCCCTCTCTAAGATGCTGAGGAGTTACGGCGCATGCGCCGTGTATGTCAGGGCGCATGTGCTGTGTATGTCCCGGCAAGGTCCGGCCCTATTGGGTCCCGCGCGCATGCACGGGAGTGAAGTCTCATGGTTCCGGCCAGTCGCAGAGCTGGAGCCACGTACCCCGAAGCAAGATCCGAGGGAAGATGTCTGCTCCCTCAGAGGGAACCGAGCAGCCTGGTCGAATCTTCGTTTCAAGGTAAGTATTTCATAATGAGATAGTATGCGGTGCATACTAGCTCATTATGTTATTGTCTTGCAGGCTTTTATTTATTTATTTTTATTTTTAATGGGTAGACAACGGCTTTAAATTTACCCTTTTGTCTTTAGGGCTCCTGGCCAGACATTGTGTCTCCATTTGGTCATAGGTCCTTGACATGCTAATTTGGGGACTGTTTATTCTAAAGTCAGGGGTGATGGCAGACTTAACAAAGGTAAACATGCGTCAGACATCGAGTCACCGGAGATCCTAATTAGTGTGAGATAAGCATGGTAGCCAACAAGGTTTTGAATTCCAGCCAATCAGGATTCAATGCAACTTTAGAGCAATGAAAATGCTTGATGGGGGTACATGCCGGGTTGGGCAGAGAGAGAATATAAAAGCGGGTCAGAAACTAAAAAAGTCTCTTTGAGCCCAGACTTCAGATGACCAGGAGGTCGGCGTAATATATCAGCATTATATTATTACAAAATAATAAATTATATTATTTTGTTTTCACTTGTTTTCTGTAACTTCTTCTTCTTCAGTTTGTCTTAGGCTACTTTCACACTGGGGCGGGTGGTAGCGGTAAAGCGCCGCTAGTTTTCATGCAGGAGCACAGCGCTTTTAACCCCCCACAAGGGGTTAAAAAGGGGTTAAAAGTGCCGGCGCGCTGTGCTTCCGAGGCGGTGTGCAGCCGCTTCGGAAGTGCTTGCCACGCCCCAAAGATGCTGCTTGCAGGAGTTTTTGTAACGTCCTGCAAGCGTACCGCCCCAGTGTGAAAGCACTCAGGCTTTCACACTGGGGTGGATGGGGGGGCATTCTTCATGCACTATAAGGGCCCTATTTTTAGCCCAAAAGCGCCTGAAAAACGCCCAGTGTGATAGTAGCCTAAATACTTTGATAGCGTTTGTAGTTACATCGCCACATCATTCATCTTTTTGTATTACTTACTTTGTATCTTATTGGTAACATTGTCACTTTTAAAGGTTTACCTGCTATGTCATATTTGGTAACATTTTGATTAATACAAGTCTCTTTTCTGTATAATAGTACGTTTAATTAAATTACATCTTTATTTTTTTTTAGTACAGGTGTCATTGATTATTGATTTTATTCGTAACAGCTGCAACGGCATCGGTTGATTCTTATATAGACAAAAGGTTGTAATCACTTATTTTATTTATCATTAAGTGTATAGATGAGGTAGGTAGAAATTGCCAAAACAGGGGGGGGAGAAATTTGTCTTTGCTGAAGGAACCCCTACCAACCTCTGGAGGAACTCTGGTTAAGAAAGCCTGCTATAGATAATGTGACTTCTCATTGGCACTGACTAGATCAAAGTCAGATGGCACACGAGTCATCCTAGGTAGAAGCCTATAAGGCACTAGAAGTGAGGAGTCCTGACTGTCTATTTCTTTGTGAAGCTTCATTGCTTCCTTTTTACTCCTCTCTTTGAGATGGCACTCACTGCCAAAATAAGGCTTTCCTCGTGTTGCAGCAGTACTATGCTCAACATTTAAAGATGTGCATGGAGAGAGATGGCGGGAGCAACGCTGTCTCTGGTCAATTGCTTTAGAATGTGTGACCCAAATAATGTATTGTGTGTCCTTTGTTGTAAACTTTCAAGTGCCTGGTAACATGGCCATAGTGGCACATTAAGCTTTTGTCCCTAATAAGACCACCATATAGCGTGTTAAAGAGGAAGTAAACCTAGGTGGGGTTTACTTTCCTCTACATGCCCCTGTAATGTAGAAGCATAATGGGCTACTATGCATCGCATAGTAGCCCATTATGTGCCACTTACCTGCAGATGAAGCCTGCGATGTCCAGCCTACGTATCATCGGGTAATACGAAGATGTAATGTCCCCGTACATCTCCTTTCATTTGGGGTGGATCCAAATGAAGGAGAAATTGTGCGATATACCACCAGAATAATCCCTGTTTTCGAATTACACGGTGATACCGGTACAATGGTCCGTGAACTTTCAAATGTTGTTTCCTGTGTGTTATGTAATAAACCCAGTGTGTAAGATTTCGTTAACTGGTCTCTGTCGCAACGAGGGCGGTAGAGAGAGGTACGTGTAGAAATTTACAACTCGTATCATGACGACGTTGTG
>BLSH010214078.1:27491-42313 GCA_018402905.1 Glandirana rugosa | reverse complement strand
TGCCCAGCAGCCCAGCCTGTTCAGTGCCCATCAATGCAGCCTGTTCAGTGCTCATCAATGCAGCCTGTTCAATGCCCCAGCAGCCCAGCCTGTTCAGTGTCCATCAATGCAGCCTGTTCAGTGCCCCAGCTGCTTAGCCTGTTCAGTGCCCAGCTGCTCAGTCTGTTAAGTGACCAACAGCTCAGCCTGTTCAGTGCCAAGCACCTCAGCCTGATCAGTGCCCATTAATGCAGCCTGTTCAGTGCCCAGCAGCTCAGCCTGTTCAGTGCCCAGCAGCCCAGCCTGTTCAGTGCCCATCAATGCAGCCTGTTCAGTGCTCATCAATGCAGCCTGTTCAGTGCCCCAGCAGCTCAGCCTGTTTAGTGCCCAGCATCTCAGCCTGTTCAGTGCCCATCAATGCAGCTTATTCAGTGCCCATCAAAGCAGCCTGTTCAGTGCCCATCAAAGCAGCCTGTTCAGTGTCCATCAAAGCAGCCTGTTCAGTGCCCAGCATTTCAGCCTGCTCAGTGCCCATCAATGCAGCCTGTTCAGTGCCCAGCAGTTCAGCCTGTTCAGTGCCCATAATTGCAGCCTGTTCAGTGCCCAGCAGCTCAACCTGTTCAATGCCCTGCAGCTCAGCCTGTTTAGTGCCCATCAATGCAGCCTGCTTAGTGCCCAGCAGCTCAGCCTGATCAGTGCCCATTAATGCAGCCTGTTCAGTGCCCAGCAGCTCAGCCTGTTCAGTGCTCAGCAGCCCAGCCTGTTCAGTGTCCATCCATGCAGCCTGTTCAATGCCCAGCTGCTCAGTCTGTTAAGTGACCAACAGCTCAGCCTGTTCAGTGCCAAGCAGCTCAGCATGTTCATTGCCCATCAATGCAGCCTATTCAGTGCCCATAAATGCAGTCTGTTCAGTGCCCAGCAGCTCAGCCTGTTCAGTGCCCATCAATGCAGCCTATTCAGTGCCCATAAATGCAGCCTGTTCATTTCCCAGCAGTTCAGCCTGTTCAGTGCCCAGCAGCTCAGCCTATTTAGTGCCGATAAATGCAGGCTGTTCAGTGCTCAGCAGTTCAATCTGTTCAGTGCTCAGCATCTCAGCCTGCTCAGTGCCCATCAATGCAGCCTGTTCAGTGCCCATAAATGCAGCCTGTTCAGTACCCAGCAGCTCAGCCTGTTTAGTGCCCATCAATGCAGCCTTTTGAGTGCCCATAAATGCAGCCTGTTCAGTGCCCAGCAGTTTAGCCCGTTCAGTGCCCAGCAGCTCAGCCTATTTAGTGCCCATACATGCAGCCTGTTCAGTGCCCAGCAGTTCAGCCTGTTCAGTGCTCAGCAGCTCAGCCTGTTTATTGCCCAGCAGCTCAGCCTGATCAGTGTCCATTAATGCAGCCTGTTCAGTGCCCAGCAGCTCAGCCTGATCAGTGCCCATTAATACAGCCTGCTCAATACCAAGCAGCTCAGCCTGTTCAGTGCCCATTAATGCAGCCTGCTCAGTACCAAGCAGCTCAGCCTGTTCAGTGCCCAGCATCTCAGCCTGTTCAGTGCCCATTAATTAGCCTGTTTAGTGTGCATAAATGCAGCCTGTTCAGTGCCAGCATCTCAGCCTGTGTAATCCTCTGTCCCCTTCACACCCCCCTCCCACTGTGTTGTCCTTTGCCCCCCCATGCAATATCCCCTGTCTCCTGCACACCCCCCCCCCCCACTGTAGTGCTCTCTGCCCCCATGCAATGTCCCCTGCACACCCCTCCCCCCACTGTAGTGTTCTCTGCCCCCCCATGCAATGTCCCCTGCACACCCCCCTACTGTAGTGTTCTCTGCCCCCCCATGCAATGTCCCCTGCACACCCCCCACTGTAGTGTTCTCCCCCCCATGCAATGTCCCATCCCCCACAACCCCCCACTGTAGTGTCCTCTGCCCCCCCCACACAATGTCCCCTGCTCCCTACACCCCCCCCCCCCCCACTGTAGTGTCCTCTGTCCCCTTCACTAGTGTGTGGTAGTGCTGTCCTACCTTACACACCTGAACAGGAGCAGTCACAGTACTGAATAGAGAGCGGGGGGGGGGATCTGACAATTAACTTTTTACATTAACAAGCTGGTGATTGTCTGCTACAACTGCCCGACAACCAATTACCTGCTGGTTAATGTAAAAAGTAATTCCAGCAGCTCCAGCACCCTCCCTCTACCCAGTCCTGTGACTTCTCACGATCTCTGCAGAGAGCGGCGGCTGGGGAAATGTGCGGCTGTGTTACTGATCGACTCGTCGGCTCCCAGCAATCGACTGATCGATCGTGATTGACAGCTTGTCGCGCCCCCCCAGTAGGGTAACCAGACATCCCCGGCCCTGCAAAACGGGGACAAAAGCGGGCACAAATCTCTGTCAGGGACAAAGTGCTCAAAATGGGGACTGTCCCCAGAAATCGGGGATGTCTGGTCACCCTATTCTACAGGCCTTGGCTTATTATCACCCACATTTCCAACATCAGCTTCCTTTGAAACTCTAAGTATTCAGTCACATTGGTACAGAAGGAAGTTAGATGTTTAGTGCTGAGCATGTATCACTGACTGAGGATCCCGCTCTTATTAATATCTGAATGGGGGAGCATCTCCACTCAGAGCCACCAGCCCAAAATACTGTATCTGATTAGTACTGACCTGGGATGAAATGCTCCCAAGCCCAGAACCACCAATGATAGAGGCAATAAAAATGCATTGTTGCCACCCTATTAGTGGCCCACTAATGGTCCATCAATTTTTATTCTTGTGTTTTTTTTAAAGGGAAAGTTCATGACTGGATGCCTCCATGGCTGGCTCAGGCTTCACACTGGCACTGCCGTTGTTGCCTTCGGTCAGGAGTTTCTGGTTGATGTAGATAGGGCCACCCCACTGCATGCACAGCCTCTCCACATGGACTGTAGCAAAGTCCTCCCCCGTGACTAGGGCTTGAATAGATGCTGCATGATCTTGTGCTCACTGCTGGTGGCCCGCACAACAGACTTAACGCAGGAGAACCCAGCACCTGTTGACAGCTCACTTGCCCAATCACTGGTGTCCCATCAGACAGGGTTTCTCTGAGCACAGGAAGCAGGGAGGAGCTGGAATTTATATCCCCTGGGAGTGTCCAAGAGCTCAGGGGATGCTGGGAGCCCAGAGGATTGTGGGAGTTTGAATTAAAGGGACCTGCACCTGACTGTAGATAAAGGGGCACTCCAACACACTACTCTGTCCCTCCTCCACTGGAATCTCTCCCTACACTAAGCACTCTGTCCCTGTCCAGTAGGGTTTCTGTCCCTGACCTAGTCACTCTGCAAAATGTGCCAACTGAGGGGGGACAGTGCTATTTATTAGCATTGCCCACATTAAAGATGGTAGAAGTCATCAGGGTTGAAGCTGCCAATTGGACAGCTGCTCTCCCAATGAGATCTACAGAGGCAGCGAGGTACAGGACTATCATTTCTGAGCGGAGAAAGCTGTGTTTTTGGCTTTCTCCAGATCCTGTAGATCTGAATTGGAACATTCAATCCTGTATCCAGGTTTTTCTGGATGCCTGCAACCTAGCTGACTACACAGGTATGCACGGTCATTATATACTAAGGTCTGAGGATAGCTTAGAGCTCCAAGTTTGGAGACAGCTTCAAGTTTGGAGAAAAGTTTGAAAGGTCTCACCCAGGGTCAGAGGGCCCAGCCAGAAGCCAGGAGACAGCAGGTCTCAGTCCTGGGAGTCAGGTCGACTCCTATCGGGGTGTCAGGAGTACCCCAATCCTTAGGCCAGAGGTGGGCCGTGCAGCAGGACGCTGCGACTAAAGGCTAGAGAGCCAAGTGTTCCAGGAGAGCTGGACAACCCAATCAGAGGGACTGTTAAGAGTCAAGTAAGCCAGGTGGCTCTGTATTTTCATTTGTGCACACTTTGTGGAAGAAACCCGTGCGTGGGAAGCTAATGTACATGTGAACTGTCCTTTTATTGAATAAAAGTGGGCTGCCATGCCCTAAAATACAGTTTTGGACTGGCACAACTCAATGCAAATGCACCTACTACCAGGGGCGTTGCTAGGTCTACAAAAGATCTGGGGCTAGAGCCCATAGCAGCAAAGTAAAGAGACATACGCTTGAGCGGGCATACATGTAATAAAATAAATAATAATTGTAATAAATATACATGTGTATGTGTGTATGTATATATATGTGTATATATATATATATATATATATATATATACATATACACAGTCTGCATTCCAGACCGGGACATACCTGCTAATTGCAGAACTGCACCCACCCTGTAAGAGACCCGGGGCTATGGGCCCCAGACTCGGGGCTATAGCCCCAATAGCCACCCCCTAGCAACGCCTCTGCCTACTACTAGAGTTCAATCACCCCAATCTCACAATATCCAAATGCCTATTTTATTTGCTTGAAGCCAGAGTCGTGTGACAATCCTTCTCTCTTCTTCTGTTTACTTCTTTGCTCCTTCTTCATGTGTCCCTATCACGACCTGTGTGATGTGCATACCTACTGATGGAGAGGGCACTTTTAATAGCTAGTAGCCAGGTCCTCTCTCATGGAGGACCATAGGCAGGAGAACTCAATGGGGCAGTGAGGGGACCATTGCCCAAGAAGATAACAGGCAGGGAAAAATGTCTGGTCCTCAGGGCAGGAAATTAGCTTTGCTCATACATTTGATCCTTAACACCGTGGGATGGATTTGGAAGAGGCGTTTGGAATCATTTTTGCCTGGAGTTCATCTTTAATTCAGCTGGAGCAGGATGAACCTATGTGATATTAAACCAAGGAGACAGATGTGCAGCTTTGTTTGGTTGCTTCTCTGCTTTGAAGTAAATAAGACAGTACAGTTTGGTAATAGGGCGAGGGAATACATTTCGAAGACTTCGGCCCGATCGATTCCTCCAGCTTCCCCCCCCCAGCATTGTAAACATCAATCAGAGCGCATGTAATTTTCTCTCCTCTCAGAGGTTTTCTCTTATAATCAACAGTCATCTCATTGTTTGGCCTCTTGTGAGAAATTACAGACAGGAACAACATGGTGATCCCATCACACCCCTCAGGAAGAGCAGCCTGAAATAATCACTGTCATGGGCATTAGCTTGTCATATGCTGCACACTGCCTTGTAGACAGGTTTTTTATGTTAAAAGCCATTGACAGTATTTGGGTTTGTAGCCCCCTGCTGAGGGTTTAATATATTTTAAAGATGCATTTCCGTCAGATAAAATGCATAAAGTGAGCTGTTTTACCTGTCAAACAATTTGTTTTTCTGTACATCCAGTCCTAAGATTTGCACAGCTCTGCCATGGGGGGGGGGGGGGGGACAGGATTTTTTGCTGCTGCAGTTCCATTTTAACCTCTTCAGCCCCAGAGGCTTTTATACCCTTCATGACCAGGCCATTTTTTGCAATGCGGCACTGCGTTACTTTAACTGATAGTTGCGCGGCCGTGTGACGTTGTACCCAAATAAAATTGATGTCCTTTATTTCCTACAAATAGACCTTTCTTTTGGGGAATTTGATAGTCTCTACGGTTTTTATTTTTTGTGCTATAAACAAAAAAATAGTGACAATTTTGAAAAAAAAAAACAATATTTTTTACTTTCTGCTATAAAACACATCCAATAAAAAAAGTAAAAAAACGAATTTCTTTATCAATTGAGGCCAATATGTATTCTGCTACATATTTTTGGTAAAAAAATCCCAATAAGCGTATATTGTTTGGTTGGCGCAAAATTTATTGTGTCTACAAAACTATAGGATATTTATATGGTGTTTGTATTTATTTAATTTTTTTTACTAGCAATGGTGGCAATCAACTATTTTTAGCGGGACTGCGACATTGCGGTGGACATGAAGTGACACTTTTTTGGGAACCAGTGATGTTATTACAATGATTAGTGCTAGAAATGTGCACTGACATTGTACTAATGACACTGGCAGGGAAGGGGTTAACTCCAGGGATGATCAAAGGGTTAAGTGTGTTCCTAGGAGGTGCTTTCTAACTGTGTGGGGGATGGACTGGCTGAGGGAGCACAGAGATTCCACTTTCTGCTTAGCAGGATCATGTATTACACTGCCTGTAACACAATCTTTGAATTGGGAAGACTCTGATCAGTCAATCTGTGAATGGGGGGCAATCCTGTGGTGGATCAGACCAGTGCTGGGACAAGGTCATCTAAAGTCCAGGGCGAACATGCCAAACTGCCC
The DNA here is from genome assembly GCA_018402905.1 of Glandirana rugosa. Taxonomy (NCBI): domain Eukaryota; kingdom Metazoa; phylum Chordata; class Amphibia; order Anura; family Ranidae; genus Glandirana; species Glandirana rugosa. The sequence goes on along the minus strand of BLSH010214078.1, from coordinate 36,132 downwards.
CACCCCAAGATATATGAGCTTTCTGTCAGTAAAAACACTGAGCACTAATCTGCATGCTTACCCCCTAAGTATAAATCCCCCCTCCTCCCAGTACGACTCTACCCCATGCTGAACCCCCACCCCTTTTAGCACAAATCTTTGCCCCCCCATCCTCAAATTCCCACATCTCGGCGGCTACGATAACTAGCATTGGGAGCGCGCGTGCCGCCAGAGGCGCGTTCGTGCGCTCACTGTGTCCGGGGGGGGCCAGGGAGTGGGTAGGGCAGACTCGATCATCGCTGGCTACCCGCGATGCCTCCCTGCAGTGAAAGAACGGAGATCCGTGTATGTAAACACGGATCTCAGGCGGTCTGATGACAAAACGTGTAAGGCGGAGCCCGGACGTCACGACGCTCACCCGCACTGTCACACAGAGAAACGGAGATCTCCATATTGTGTTTGCTTGCTACGGACGCTCGATCTGACTTCAAATGTGTGAGTACGGTCGGCACGTAGGTGCCTAGGTTTAACCTATATTACTTTTTCACACAATCGTGTTTTTCCTTTCTCCTTTACATGGTAAAACAAGCGGTGGATGGGAGTTTGGGAATAGAAGACTGAGACCGGGCTGCTGGTCCACCTATGAAGGCAGCCACACTGAGTACTTCTCAACAAAAGATTTTTTCACAAACACCACTTTGAAAGTAGGAACAGATGAGGAAGCCGGTATACTTGGTTTGCCCCAATTTCTAGCATGATATAAGGATTGCAAGTCTTTGGTATTTTGAGTTTACTCATCATTGCACATATTGTTTATTTGATTTGAGGCTATTTGATATCACCACCATAAGGTAGAGGCAGTGCCAGCTTGTCAAACCCTCCCTTTTTTTCTGTTTTTTTTTGCCTTACTCTGAATCAGCTGTGGGTATAGAATTGTGTATATGGGATTGTATGATTTTTTCCCCCCTTTTATTGGTTGAACTACAGTAGATGGAGTTATGTCTTTTTTCAACCTGACTAACTATGTAACTAAATTGCAGTATGCCCCCACACACACAAGCAAAATCACCAGATACTTTCAGATTTCCAGATTGTCAATCCTACATTTTTTAGGCCCTGATGAAGACATATTTTTTTATTGACAAATGGCACAAGACTGCATAATACACAGAGCACCGGGCACAGGACTGCATAATACACAGAGCACCGGCTACAGGACTGCATAATACACATAGTGTTGGGCACAGGACTGCATAATACACAGAGCATTGGGCACAGGACTGCATAATACACAGAGTGTTGGGCACAAGATTGCATAATACACAGAGCGTCGGGCACAGGACTGCATAATACACAGAGCGTTGGGCACAGGACTGCATAATACACAGAGCGTTGGGCACAGGACTGCATTATACACAGAGCGTTGGGCACAAGACTGCATAATACACAGAGGGTTGGGCACAAGACTGCATAATACACAGAGCGTTGGGCACAGGACTTCCTAATACACAGAGCGTTGGGCACAGGACTGCATAATACACAGATCATCGGGCACAGTACTGCATAATACACATATCGCTGGGCACATGACTGCATAATACACAGAGCGCTGGGCACAGGACTGCATAATACACAGAGCGCTGGGCACAGGACTACATAATACACATAGCACTGGGCACAGGACTGCATAATACACAGAGTGTTGGGCACAGGACTGCATAATACACAGAGCACTGGGCACAGGACTGCATAATACACAGAGCGCTGGGCACAGGACAGCATAATACACAGAGTGTTGGGCACAGGACTGCATAAAACGCAAAGCGCTGGGCACAGGACTGCATAATACACAGAGCATTAGGCACTCCACCTCTTAGACTTTCCCCCCACAACAGCTAAACACTCCTGTCTATGCAGCTGCTAACCCCTGCTCACCCACTGTGTACAAACAGACACCCCTATCTGCTCACCTCCCAGTCTCAGCCCTCCGCACAGTCAATTTTTGGCTCTGCCTCTCCTCCACTGAACAGCAGCAGGAGCAGCAGTGAGATTGTCCAGCAGGGGGCATCTGCATCCGAGCCACCAGGCTGTTTCTCAGCCAGCATGGGATGCCATGTCTACTTTAATACAGCCCTGAATCTAGGGACAAAACCAGGGACAGACTTGGTCCGGGGACAGTGTCCTCAGTCTGTCCCCGGAAATCTGGTCACCCTACCCAAAATGCATTGGCAACTACAAACAATCAATAAACTTCTTTCTGAATATAACCTTGTGGTGTGGCGTTTCAATCTCTGAATCAGAGTTTTGCCTACATAATTAACAGTATTGGAGGTGACCTGTTGGTTTGCAGGGGTGGCCTACCTAACAATCAGATGTTTCACAGAAATCATACTATCATAATGGTGACAGCAATTTGAACAAAAGACTATCAACTACTTCAAGCTCTAGGTTGCAGCGTCATCTATGTCATTCCCAGTGCACGCTAGTTATGGCAGACGAGGATCTCCCACCTGGCTGTGAATGACTTGCCCAGCTACCTCTGACTCATCATGCGTGGCCTCTCTGAGCTACTGAAGCTGAGGAACATATCTTTCATGGGTCGTGTTCAGAAATCCAGGGAGTCGTGGGTAAAGGTCTGCACCTGCATCTGAGCAAATGGTGAGTAAATGGAAACTCTGCTACAGATGTCACTATTAGGGCCTGTTCACACATTCCCTTTTGTTCTGCTTTTGACAGCCCATTCATTTCAATAGGCGAAACACACAGAAACACGCAAAAAGTAGTGCAAGCACTAATTTTACAAATTGCGCGGCACCAAACCGCATGGGTTTACCAAACAATTAATGGCATCCATGTACATTTTACAAGGGCAGCGCAATCATCACGTTCTAGAGTTTCTCAAAATAAGATCTAGAACTTGTTAATATGTGATCAAAACACAAACTTTATTGACCTATAATAAAGAAAAATTAAAATAATGTCAAATGCTCTGATGCTTGGGGGGCCTGGATGGTATACACCTCTTGAGACCCCACATGCTTTAAACATATACAGATGTTGTGACATCAATGTAATCACAATGGTTCAGGGCCTGAAAGTGGTTAATATGAAATTCTATTAGGCAAAATATTACATATTGGCATGAGTCCAATCAAATTGCAAATCCAGAAGATAATAAATAAGGAAAATATATTGAAAAAGACATGCATTACGTTAAAAAAAAAAAAAGAATGACACCACATTAATCCCTCTGTTTCATTGTGGTTTTCTGCCATTTTTTTTTTTACGAGTTTCAATTTCACAGCATGCATATTTAACACTTTCCAAATAGTCAAGGCCATAGAGAAGATAAGAATACCAGCCGCTACCGGGACAGCGGGGCTCCGAAGCTAAGCGTCAGGGGAAGATCACAGCCACTCATCCTTGTCTCCGAGTCCATTTAAAGGAGAAACTATAATAAAAGTATACCTTAAGCCAAACATTTTATTGTGGGGAAGGGTTAGAACCCCTGTCATTTTTTTCTAATTATTATTTATTATTATTTGCTGGATATGTAGAAAACTGTAAGGGTACCACAACAATGCTGATTTATTTTTAATGTCTGTGTCCTCACTGGCAAGATTCACTATGGTTGAGGTACTAAAGACAAATTGATAAAAACTCCCTTGCAAAGTGCAACTTACCTTTCAAAGTGAACAACCTGAGTGAATGTGGTTAAATCCACCGTCCCTTCTAGATTGTAAGCTCGAACGAGCAGGGCCCTTTGATTCCTTCTGTATTGAATTATATTGTAACTGTACTGTCTGCCCTCAAATTGTAAAGTGCTGTGCAAACTGTTGGCGCTATATAAATCCTGTATAATATTAATAATTTCACTTTGCAATCATGTGCAGTTAGAATAATAAAACAACATTTTTGCTTGCACAAGATTGGATGATAGTAGCCAGCATGTAAGCAGGTTCAGTTAGCTAGTCTGTCACTAAGTGATTCTGTTCCAGAATAATGTCCGGTTACAGCAGAAAGTGTAATCAGGTGCTAGACCCCTTTTAGTTAGAGCCCTCCTGTAGTGATGTCATGGGTGAGTCCGTACCCACAAGTAAGCCAGGTTGGGAGGGACCCTAGTGCTGTTGGGGCATGGGAGCCAACCACCCTGCACCTATGCATATGTAGCCTGCAATCGTATGCCCTGGGTGGGGTTAGAGTCTGGAGAGAGGTAGACCTGCACCCAGAAGAATTGGCTGTAGACTTCCTGACCCTTATGAAGGTGTGGGCAAGGGAGGATTTCAAAAAGCCTTTTAGGCAAAGTCAAGAGTTCCCTAACGTGAGGCTATCCCCGGGGAGAGGTGTACCCATGAAGAATGCAGAGATCCCATCTCAGTGAGTACAAATGACTAGTGGAGAGAGACTGTTTAGGCAGTGGTTCTCAACTCCCATCCCCAGGACCCACTAACAGGCCAGGTTTGCAAGATAACTGAAATACAGATGATTTAATTTGCTGCTCGGTGATTGCAGTATTCTAGTCTGCATCTCCCCAAGGTAATACTTAAAACCTGGCCTGTTAGTGGGTCCTGAGGACTGGAGTTAAGAACCACTGTTTTAAGGGAAGAGGGCTTACTAAAAGTGCTGCATGATGCTTTCATATGTGACTACTGCGGACAATCCACTAAATGTGATTGACAATGTATTGTCAAGCAACCCTGGATACTATGTCCATGTGATGTGACTGTTTGCTCCTTCTTCAAAATTCCAAAGTTGTACAAAGTTCCAAAGTTGGACATTTGTTCTTTTGGGATATTAAGGTTAATGGGCAGGAATGTTGTGAGGAGGCCTTTGGCATGGAGTGAGCAGAAGAAGGTGGAGGGTCAAAGCCTTAAAGTGGAGTTCCACTCAAAAGTGGAACTTCTGCTTATCTGTCCCCCCCCCCCCCCGGTGCCACATTCAGCACATTTCAGGGAGAGGGGGGAACCTGTTTTTGGCAGGTACCGTATCCCACTTCCGGGAGAAGTTCGGCCCCCTCCTCCTTCCTCCGCCTCCAAACCAATTGGAAAGTGCAGCGCGCTTTGCACATGCACAGTAGGGAACCGGCTGTGAAACCGAAAGGCTTCACAGCCGGGTTCCCTTACCAGGAATGGCGGTGGCTGCACCCATCAGCCCGACATCACGGGCTTCCTTGACAGGTAAATGTCTATGTATTAAAAGTCAGCAGGTGCAGTATTTGTAGCTGCTGACTTGTAATTTTTCGTGGGGGGGCTGGACCTCCTCTTTAAGCAGGAGGGTCATTGTTCTACCAGGAGAAGAAGCCGGGCGGGGACTTGTGCTCTTGGCGCCATTACTAGCCAGTTGCAAGTCCCCTCTTACAAACAGAGCTTCATATCACTTACCAAGCTCTGGGGAATATTCCTTTGCAAAACCAAAGTTCCCCTACAAATGTACAGTCTATTTGCCTTTAGACAATCAACCCAACTGACTCTATTTGTCCTGGTAACCACTGCCCCAAGGATAGAAAGAAAACGGGAAAATCCAACATTTTCAATTGTCATAAGGACAGGAGTATAAAGGAAATCCTCCATCAGGAATATTTATTCCAGTGACAACTTAAAGGGGATCTTTACTTAATTTAGGGAAATGTATTATTATTTCTTGTTGTGTGCACAGGGCAAGAAGTAAAGAGAAATCTCTCCAGTGGTACCCAGATGATACAAAAACCTTACAAGGATTTTAATAATTCCCTACGCTATCCAACATGAATTTTGACTTTAGCTATACCTTAATTTGTGTCTTCTATAATTACATGGAGTTAAAGTGGTATTAAACCCAAAAATAAAAATAAAATATAGTGCAGTTTACTAATTCTTAGATGTGATGGCTGCATTCATTTTTGTTTAGGCTTTTTTCCTTTATATTGAACTGGTGATACAGCCAGTAAGTATGTTCCTTTAACTGACAAAGCTGTTTGGCAAAAGTGGCAATAAGCGGGTTGAGATAAACCATTTACCACTGACAAAGGTGCTCACAATAATCAACATTTATTAAAAAAAAAAAAAAAACAACGAATTCAGCTACCACATGCAGTGATTGGTAAGCTGCAATATATTACATTTTTGTTTTTGGGTTTAATACCGCTTTAAACTTCAAACAATGAAAAGGGAATGTGACTGTATATTACAATTTACCTATGTAATTGTGTTATACAAATTCTACACATTAATGCAGAATAGCTAAAGGTTTCTATTTTGTATAGTTTAACCATAAACTCATGCATTAAATATAAAAGAATGATTTAGTCAGCATTTATAGCTAAATGTAAATTCTAAACTGATAAATAAATAGATCATAAAGAAAAAAATCACATAAAAAATGGTTTGACTATTGTACGTGACAAGGCTGTTGATCTTGCTTACTATGGTTCATTAATCTGTTTTATTCCCATCTTGCCTGAAAACATCCAAACATGTTTACTCGGTGACTGTTACATACATTTAAGACTCAGTCTAATCTAAAGTTAAACAAACTATTTTAACCCCTTCCTGCCAAAGGGTAAAACAAATGTTAATGCCTAAGCACAATTTTACAACTTTGACATGTGTTAGTAAAACTGTACATATCACCAAAACTACTCTGTGCATTCAGGTGGATTATACCTTGTTTTTTAAGGATAAATTGGGCTTTTATTTGGTGGTAAATGGTAATGGATATCTCCTGATTTTTTTTTATTATCAAAGGAAAACTGACCCAAAATAGTAAAAAAAAAACATTAAAAAAAATAGCTGTGTATTTCTTGTTACTACCATTAACCTACCCTCAATAAACAATTCAAAATGAATAGTTTTTCGGTGATTTGTTCAGCGTTTCTTATGGAACCTGTCATCCAGAAGAAAGACGAGGCAATCCTGATGATTGTCTTGCGAAGGCTGTGGAGAAGGAGACAGTTGTAGGAGGAGAGAAGCAACAGACATCGTCTATTTTGGATGCATCCAGTGGTATTCCAGCGGCTGTCTCTGGGGTACGTCACCAATATGTATGCCCAACTGTGCAAACATCCTGAAAAATTCCTAAACTTCACACGGATGTCTGTGACGGTCTTTGATGAGCTGTTGGAGAGGCTCAGGCCAAGGCTGGTGAGGATGGACACTGTGATGCGGCGCTTTGTGTCACCGGAGGACTGGCTGTTTGTGACACTCAGGTAAGTGAAATTTCATGAATAAGTACACATATGGGTTAGGGGATAGGGTTAGGGTTTGGGGAAGGGGATATTGGTTAGGTAATAGGGTTATTGGTTAGGGGTATGGGAGAGGATTAGGGGTAGGGGATAGGGTTATGGGATAGGGTTAGGGGTTAGGGGATAAGGGTTAGGGGATAGGGTTATGGGTTGGGGGATAGGGATATGGGAGAGGATTAGGGGATAGGGGCTAGGGGTTAGGGGATATGTTTCGTGGATAGTGTTAGGCTTAGGGGTAGGTATTCTTATTTGTATGCTGTTTTTTTTTTTTGTTTAATAAGTTTTATTACATTTTTAAAAGAGAAGTTCCATAGACATACAGAGAGTAAAGCAGTATGGCATCAAAGTACAACAAGGGTTGAACAAATATTGAATATCAGCTACTATGCGTTTATAAACTTACTTGTCAGTTAATACAAAGTGTAGCAATACGAGCGAGGTTTGGCAAATGGTACATCCTGGGTTGCACTCGCCTCGCACAGACACCCCAACGGGAACATACTGTGTCAAGCGTGGGAGGCGGTGCAACCGACCAGTGCAAACATCACCTCGGTCACGAGTGGTCCCAACTTTGTAGATATCTTTAAGTTTAAAAGTAAAGGAGTAAATCAAGGTAGACCAATAAGGAATAAAAGGATAGGCAGGATAATCATTAAGAGCTTATTGATCCTTCAGTTGAGGATTATACAATCAGGTGTCCTTCATATAGGAGAATCATCGAAGTTGCTCCGGAAGTAAGTTGAAGTTCAAGATAAGCCGAGATCACGGCGACAGAGAACAGATGGAATGGGCAAGCCAGGGCTTCCACCGCTTCAGAAATTTAGGTGTTTGGAGGTGAGCTTTGGCGTACATGAGCTCCATTTCACATTGGTTGTTGACAGTCGAGATGATTTCCGAGCGAGATGGAAGGGTAGGTGTTTTCCAGTTCTTGGCTAGAAGTGATCTGGTGGCGAAGAGAATGTGAGACAGTACTGTCCGTGTGGGTATCGGCCAGGAGTCCATATCCAGGCCCAGTAAGAGCATCTGTGGAGACAGCAATATGGGCATGAGTAGTATTGACGATAGGAGCTTCTCGATTATATTCCAAAGAGTTTTTAACTTTGGGCAAGACCACCAGATGTGAAGGGCTGATGCAGGTTGGTTGCAAGACCTCCAACATACATCAGGTGTCGATGGATAGATCCTGGTCAGTTTTTGCGGCGTGAGGTACCATTCATGGAATATTTTTTGGATGCCCTCCCAATGGGTACAACAGCGAGAGAGGCGAGAGGGTAGTCTAAATGCATTACTGAGGACCGGCTATGGGTGTGCCTGTCATGACAGAGTGTAAGAGAAGCGGTGGTCTAGTGAAGATCGGTTCTTGACCTTTTGTGGATGGGAAGGTAGAGCGAGCCTTTAGTAGAGCTGACAGTTGTTGGTTACACTTTACCTCGAGTACATGCG
>BLSH010214078.1:0-21487 GCA_018402905.1 Glandirana rugosa | reverse complement strand
GTATTAACCAGTCTTCCGGTGTTCAGAGGGAGAGTGACAGAATATGAATAAATTGGTCCCCTGCAGTACTGCGGATGGGGGTCTTGGGGACCCCGCAATGAGTGGCCGGGTGCTGGTACTGTTACAGCCCACGCTGCTTAATTGATCGGTGGTAATCAGGGCCAACCCGATCACGGCTGCGAGAATCAGGGCCACAGGAACCACTTCAAATAGCTCAGGAGTTCAGTGCTAGTTCAATGTAATATGAGAGATTATTACTCTGAGGAGATTCACCTCCCCCACCTGGGTATCCACAGGCACCATAGCCCAGAGAAGCCGCAGTATGATCTGCAATCTGGCCGTGTTACAAAACTGCACTGGGTCACGGTACCCTCGAGCAGGCTCCCTGGCATCAGCAGCAGTCTATCGTCAGCCGACAATGCAGGCTGTTCTGTTCCGTAGGCGGCAATCCAGGCAGGCTTGTCACTCCGTGTGGGTCCTAATATGGCGGCCGGCTGCGCTGTGAGGGAGACCCTGCAGCTCACGGGGCTTCGCCACTTGCCTCCCCAATCGCTCCAGACCGGACTAGGGCACAATTACGGTTCCCACACAATCCGGAGCGGGCACTCCCGCCGACTCCCGATCAACACCCGATGCGGCTGAACACTTGTGTCTCGGCGGGGATTCCTCAGCACCGCTCGTCCGCCACTGCCACCGTCGCCTCCGCTCTGTCCGCCCTCCGCCGGGATCCCAGGTCGGCTCAAGTGATAGATGCAGGTATGAGGGTCCCCCCTGAGGTGGAGTTAAGGGGGGATCGTTGCTGCGCTAGTAGCTGGAGTTGCTATGTGTCTCAGGCTGAGCGGAGCAGTGGGATCAGGCAGCCATCATGTTCCGCAGCCAGCCACGCCCCCCCTTGTATGCTGTTTTTATTTCAATTTGTTAAATTGTTATTAAGTTAGGATCTTTGCCACATGACAAAGCTTTGTGTCCTTGCACCATTACTTCCTCCTCAGCGTTGCAACGGTGTCCGAAGTAACGCGAGCAACATGTGTGGCAATATGGGAGGAGCTACATGAAGTAGTAATACCAAAACCCACAGAAGACATCGGGGAATCAGTTGTCGATGGCTTTTGGGAAAAAAACTCAGTTTCCCAATTGTATCGGTGCCCTTGATGGCAAACACATCAGGGTGAAGAAGCCTCCCCACTCCGGATCATCATATTTAAATTTTTCGGTGGTCCTCCTGGCATTGGCTGATGCACCTCTGAAATCCCTTGCTGTGGATGTTGGAGCATAAGGCAGCCAAGGTGACGCCCACATATTCTGTGAGTCGGCCTTCGGATGCCGTCTGCATGAAAGGTGTCTTAACATTCCTCCCAGCAGGCCTCTACCCTGCACTGAGGAACCCAGCTTGCCATTGGTCATGGTAACAGAGGAGGCCTTTGGACTGGCTGAAAACCTCATGAGGCCATACATACCTCAGCCATGAACAAAACATCTTCAATTATCGGCTCAGCCATGCACGCCGTGTTGTAAAGTGTGCTTTTGGAGTGTGCACGTCCAAATGGAGGGCTGTCCTGTATGCAGCTTGATGTTGAGAATGCCATTAAAGTGGTCCTGGCATTGTGCTTGCTGCGCAAATTTCTGCGGGACAATGGGAGAAGCAATGCTGAATCTGAGCCAAGTAACCAAAGTCAACGAGTACAATTCATGGACTTGCTATCAACGGCACGTGTCAGGACCATCCCAATCGGTTTGCAGAATTTTTCATATCACCTGATAGAGAGGTGTCATAGCAAAATGATTATGTGTAAAAAATAATGTTGGCATTTCACTAAAGAGCTCTGCTGTCTGTCTTGTAGTTTTCTTTGAATAAAACAGGTCAAATTCATGTTAGTTATTTTCATGTCCATTTTTCTTCTATTGTTCCATGAGTAATTTTCATTCTGTGTGAGGCAAACGTATGCTATCCCTATTTGGGCTTAGCATACGTTTGTCACAGGCAGAGTGCAAAGGAGTCCTTTTCATTCTGCGTGAGGCAAACGTATACTAGTCCTAGTTGGGCTTAGCATACGTTTGTCCAAGGCAGAGTGAAAATGAGTGCTGTTGTGTATCCTATACAAATAAAAAATTCAGACAAAATTTTCTTTTTAACCAGTTCTGGGCCACATTGCGTACATGTACAGCTGCAATGTGGCAGCATAACGCAAATCGGCATCTATAAATGGCGCTCGCGGCCAGAGGGCGCGCACGTGCGCCCCCCCCTCGCGGCCACGGTGGTCGGTTTCTGTAGAAGATCGATCAATCTACAGGGACAGACCAATGAATTTCGATTTGTACCTGCTGATATGTCTTGGCGAATGGAATGCCTCTGTTATGTAAACAGGGGCAGAGGAAGTGATGTCACCTCCGTTCCTGGAGCCCTTTTCGGTTCCAGAGAGAGGACATCAAAACGTGAGTACACAACATGACACTGACACCAGTACACGTAGGCACACTTTTAACACCTTGATCGCCTCCTGATCACCCCCCCTCCCCCCAGTTTACCCCTTCACCGCTGTCACCCTCTGTCATTGTGTCACTGAGTGCAGCGATCAGATCGTTCACTGATTGCTGTACTTGTGTCACTTGTGACACTAATCAGTGTTAAGGTAGGTAGTATCAGGCCTAGGTACCCCTCCCAATAAAGGTTTTAACTCCTTGATTGCCCCATGGCACCTGTGATCACCGTATAAGTGTCACAGGTGACGCTACTTAGGTATTTTTTTTCCCCTCAGGTTACCCGCAGTGTATATATATATATATATATATACATATATATATATATATATACCTTTTATAGGTTTTAACCCCCTGATCACCCAGCGGTGACCTTAGTTAAGTTTTAGCGTGCGTTAGGGTCAGAGCCAATCCCCGGCAGGGTCAGAGTAGTATAGGTACTCTGACACACCTACATACACCTAGATAGGTCAGTTAGTAGAATATTATCTGAACAGATCAATATCTGTGATCTGGTCAGATCTATATTAGCCTCCTCACTAGATTAGTATTATAAAAAATGCAGTGTTAGCGGGATCAGCCCAGATACCTGCTAGCACCTGCATTTAGCCCCTTCATCCAGCCCAGCACACCCAAGTGCAGGATCAATAGATCGCTGACACTTACCAAACACAACACACATATCTGCAGCGTTCGCAGAGATCATGCCCAATCCCTGTGAAAGCTGACTGTGATTTTGGTAGCGACTTGAAACCGGCTCTGACAACCAGGTGCGCTGGTTGCAGACACGAGGCGGTCACAGAACTATTACAGCATCGCTGCAGGAAAGTTCCACTGTACAATTGTTGTGATGTTTAAACTGACGGACCTAATAAAAGCGTGGTGATTAAAGAGGTATACGATGAGGAGTTCTTTTTTTCTTCCATAAATATATACGGAGAAAGTAAAGGCAAGGAAAGGAGAAACAGCTGCATATCCTGGGTCGGATTGTAGACCACAAGCGTTTACTGACTCCTCCACGCCGTAAGGCTGGAGAGTCAACTACATCTGGTAAGCAGGGTACATACCCCAAAGATTTTTTTACGGCACAAAAGGCATGAGCACTTAAGGAGATTGTAACACTGTATGGACTTTGATATGTGTTGAACAATTATTAGCACGGAGCAAGAAAATTAACCACAGAAAATTAACCACAGAAAAAAGAAAAAAACAACAAAAACATTTTTGTGCACTAATAGTTTGCACCATAGCACCTTATAAGACTTTACTAAAAGAATTGTTGCACCATTTCACTGTTTGCACTATTGCACTTTATAACTGTGTAAGAATTTGTACATTAAGGAAATTATATAAAGAGTAAACATGAAAATATCATTCTCATAGGGTATAGAGCAGAATGAGCATATGGCACTTTATGTTTGGATTAATCTCACTTAACATGATGTAATAATTTATTTATAATTTATTGTGAATGGATTTTGTTGCACAATAACAAGGAGATAACACTTTGAGAATACACCCATAGCTAATTATAATTAGAGTTCAACCTGAAGGATAGAAAGGCAAGCGCTGTTTATACATATTATAAAAAACTTTTCCTATAAGCAACACCAAGAGTGGTGCACATAGGCTACAGCAGCAGCTGCAAAAATTAAATAAGATCACACACTGTGGCACGTTAAATACAAAAAATCCAATAGTGTACATATAAGTTTAGAGCCCAAAATTTCAAATCCGAGGTACACTAATGAAGAGGCCTATGCGTTGCTGCGCATGACAGACGAGAGCGATGGGGAAGCCTCTCTGTCAGAATCAGGCTCAGCATACAAACTGGTAGACCACAGTGGCACCTTGTCAGATAGCTCTGACAACAGAGCTGTGGTCCCTGCTAAGGTCAGGCGTGCCCAATCCCATTCTGCTGTCACTGAAGTGCAAGAACCGCAGGCCTCTCGTATGGAGCAGAGAGCCAATACTAGCGCCAACCAGCACTGCAGTAACACTTGGTGACGTGGCGAGTCCCATAAGTGGAGTTAAAGCTGGTGTGGCTAGCAAAAGTAGTGTCCCGTAGCCACGAAGACAAACACAGGCCCGCAGGGACCATAGTGTCCTTTCTGACGCGCTTGCAAACCCTGATTGGCAACCCACCACTAATGCAGCACCCGTACTTCCCCCATTCACTGACCAACCCAGAATTCAGGTGGGAACAGTTGATCTTACGGACATTGATTTTTATTCGCTGTTTTTAACCGACGATCTCTATAGATCTATTGTGGACCAAACCAATTTGTATGCTGGTCAATTCATCGCCGCTAATCCCCATTTGTCACTTGCCAGAGACTGGAAACCAATTACAGTTCCAGAATTTAAGACCTTTCTGGGCCTTTCCCTCAACATGAGCATAACTAAAAAATCTGAGTTGCGGTCATATTGATCCACTGACCCAATTCCCCATATGCTTGTGTTCTCTGCTTGCATGGCCAGGACACGATATAAGCAGATCCTGCGGTTTATGTACTTCAACGACAATGAACTCTGTCATTCACGGGGTGACTCTGAATACGATCGGCTCCACAAAATTTGGCCCCCCGTAAACCACTTCAACACTCAATTCGCAGCCTTGTTTATTCCCGACCAAGTTGTCTGCATAGACAAGTCCCTGATTACATTTTCTGGCCGTCTTGCTTGCAAACAGTTTCTCTCCAACAAGCATGCCAGATATGGGGTCAAGATGTATAAGCTTTGTGACAGGGCCACAGGCTATACATATAGCTTTATGGTTTATGAGGGAAAAGATAGTCACGTGGAGCCGGAAGGATGCCCAGACTACATAGGGAGCGCTGGCAAGATTGTGAGGAACTTGGTGTCACCCATACCCAGAAAGGGGTACCATTTGTACATGGACAATTACTACACAAGCGTGCCACTCTTTAGTCATCTGCTTTATCATCAAATTGGTGCATGTGGCACCATGCAATCTAATCGCCGGGGCTTCCCCCAACAGCTGGCAGCATCCCCACTAAGACGGGGGAGAAAGCCTGCTTGAGAAGTAGTAATTTGCTTGCAGTGAAGCGGAGGGATGGATACAAAGAATGGAGAAACCCCTCTGTGTCCATGAATATAACCAAAATATGGGAGGGGTGGACCTCAATGACCAGTTATTGGCGCCATACCTAATTGCCCATAAGGCCAGAGCTGGTACAAATAAGTGTCTGTATACTTATTCCAATTGGCTATGCTGAACGCTTATGTGCTATACAAAGCCTCAGGATGGACTGGATCTCTCCTTAAATTCCAGGAAGAGATCTTCAGAGCCCTTCTGTTTCCAGATGGTGCTGCACCCAATCCAAATGCAGTGAGCCGGCTGCATGGCCGGGATTTTTAGCATGCCTTTCCTGGTAACCCTACCAAGCTAGACCCCCAAAAAAGATGTCGCGTCTGCCAACGACGCGGATACAGGCGTGACACCCGTTATTATTGTCCCTCCTGTCCTGACTAGCCAGGCCTTTGCATCAGTGACTGTTTCCAGCGCTACCACACACTAGTTAAATATTGGCATAGGGTACAGCACTACACAGGAATAGGGTACATGGTCACAGGGTCTCCAAAGATGTCACCACATTTTTAGAGACCCTAACCTGTACTGTTAAAAAAAGTGTACCAAAAAAAAAAAAAATTAAAAATTAAAAGAAAACAAAAAAAGTTATAAAAAAAAAAAAGAAAATAATAATAAAAGCCAAAAACAGTTAAAAGTTTCTTGTTTTTATAACTCTATTTTCTCTCTATTCTTCTATTGCTCTCTCTATTGTTAATGTTTTTTATGCATACCTGTAATGTTTTGTTACTGTTTTTTATCATGTTTTCTTTGCAGGTATGTCATGTTTTTGTAATGAGGACAACGTAACTGATAGTTGAGCCCGTCTCTTGTAGAAGGAGACCTCTCATACAGCCCTGGCTCAGAGCCCACTGGAGTGGAGACAGCGGTCTCGTGAGCACAGCGAGGTAGGAGTGCCTCAGTCAGCAGCTATAGACCGTATGCTGGAAGTAGAGCCTGGAACACTGAACAGCAGACAGCTGGAACAGGAACGGCAGCAGCAGATGAGCAATCTCAGTAGCTGGATGCAGGCAGGCTCAAGAGGTGTGAGACAAGCTGGGTCAGACACGGATCAGCAAGCAGGCAGAATCAGCAGACAAGGGATGGTTGGAGACAAGCCGGGTACATCAACGGGTATCAGGCTGGCAGAAGAAGCAAAGTCAAAACAAGCCGGGTCAGGATTGGAGAAGGCAGAATGGTCAAAGCAAGCCGAGGGCAAACAGATAGTTGATAAGGCAGCAGATAACAGGCAACATGTTTCAGGAAAGGACTAGCTGCAAATCAGACAGCAAAGTTCAGCTGCAGTCACTGTCCCTTTAAAGGCCACTGGGCTTAAAAGTGAGCTAACGTGCGTTCGTTCATGCGCAGTGCACATCCCTGCTCATGCACACATGTGTATGCCTCCGAACGGTCGTAGGAACCTTCATTTGAATCCATGTGCGCGATTGCAAAGCTCGTCTGGATCCCTGACAGTTTTTCTGTAATGTTTTAAAATGTTTCTTCTTAGCAGGAATGTAATTTTTTATGGTACTGTGTTTTATTAATAAGTTTTTTGCTTTTCAGGTATGCCATTCAGCTGCAGCACTGATTTATTTATGGTGACAGCAACAGCGTTTGCTCCCACCATACATAAAGCAAGGACTCCCGCGCTGTTGGAGGTGATTTCACCACCACAGTTAAAAAACTTTTTTTCTCAGGCTCTCCTGCCCCACCGGGGAACGCAAGAATGCAGCCGGTGGTTCTGCCAGCTGACCACAGAGCTTATCGAAGACTAGAATGGCTCCAATCATCTCCATGGCCTAAGAAACTGGAGGCTACGAGCATTTCATGACTTCAGTTTCGCCGGATATAAAAAGTGTCATTGGAAAATTGGGAAGGCATCTTATCACACCAATCTTGATGTGGTCAGATGCTTTAAGGTCTGAGGAGAGATCTAGAGTCTAATAGACCCCTAATTTACAAATAAAATAAATAAATAAGCGACACTACCTATTTTTATCATAGGGGATATTTAAATTCCCTGTGATAAAAATAAAAATGATTAAAAAAGTCAAAGGGACAGTGTAAAAATAAAATAAAATGCAAAATGAATAATTAAAAAAAAAAAAATTAAAAATGCACCCCTGTCCCCCCGTGCATGCGCGGAAAGGTGAACGCAAGCGTCAGTCTCGTGTCATATTTAAACAGCAATTGCACCATTCATGTGAGGTATCACTATGAATGTCAGATCGAGGGCAGTAATTCTAGCAGTTGACCTCCTCTGCAAATCGAAAGTGGTAACCTTTAAAGGCTTTTAAAAATGTATACAGTTGGTCGCCACTGCGCGGGTGTGCGTAACTTTTAAAGCATGTCATATTTGGTGTCTATGTACTCAGCATCAGATCATCTTTTATATTTCACCAAGCATTTGGGAAATGTAGTGTGTTTTTGTGCATTAAAAATCAAAAAAGTGTTTTTTTTTCCCCAAAATTGCATTTAAAAATATCACTACGCAAATACTTTGTGAAAAAAAAATTGCACCACCCACTATTTTAATCTGTATGGCCTCTACTTAAAATTAAAAAAAGATATATATGTATAATGTTTGGGGGTATTTTTTCATGTAAACAAAGTGTCAGAAAAGACGGTGTTTCAAAAGGTTAGAAGAGTGGGTGTTGTTGGGCATAAAATGCCAGGACAGTTCAACCCCCCCCCCCCCAAATGACCCCATTTTGGAAAGTAGACACCTCAAGCTATTTGTTGAGAGGCATGTTGAGTCCATGGAATATTTTATTTTTTCTCAGCAGTGATTGAAAGATGAAAAAAAAAAATTACACAAAGCTGTCACTGAAATTATATATTGCTCACACATGCCATGGCTATATGTGCAATTACGCCCTAAAATACATTCTGCTGCTTCTCCTGAAAAGATATATGTTTATTTGTAGAAAATTAACATTGTTATTTACAACTGGTGATAGGTGAAAGGGAATGTGAAAGAGAAACACAAACAAAGGGCGCACCAGCCTAGCTCATTATCCTCAATCAATAATTTATTATAAAAAAGAGAGAATCATACTCATAAACAAACTCTTGTTTACAGCATATCAAGATAAAAACAGCTTCACGTCCATGATATCACATGGCAAATGAACACTGTCCTGGCTGATGCGTTTCGAGGTTGTACCTCCACAGAGCCAAATGTCTTGTGTCTCAACCTCACACTCTTATATATTCAGAAATAACATAGTGGACATGTGTATGTGTGGCCTCATGTAGCCCCGCCTCAAGGGGCGTAGGCTCCGTTGTGAAATGTACGCACAGTACCACCGTATGCTCAGTCTGTCAGACCAGGCTCCCCTATGTAGCCATATTATAGGTTATCAATGGTAAACACATTCCATACAACCTTACCCTTTTGGCAGAACTGACCTATGATGCACATATAAGATATTCCCATAGAGATGCCGGATATGCATGGTGGAGTGTGAAAGCACATAAGTTTAAGCCAACCATGGGCATCCAATACTGGGTGGGGGCGCTTCATCTATAAGGCACCGCTCCTGCAGGGGATCAGTGATACAAGACCCGCAAACAAACAAGTCGGTCATGGGTTACTACACCCGCTGTGTGGAACGCACACCACCATCTCTTCCTGAGTTAACCATGGGGACCTACGTTCCAACTAGATCTCCTAGAAACCACCATCAGCGTCAGCGTCGCTTCTGCCCTTGAAGATCCCAGTCTACTGCTGCCCGGCGCGTTCCACAGTGGAACGCATGTCCTTAGTACAGGCCAGTCGACTCTCAACCTAGACTAAGTCTGCAATAGGGCTAAACGAGCTGGCCTGTCCTAAACGGACACTAATAAAAAGGATAAAACTATAAACCTATACAAAGCCCGGAAAAAGATAGGGGAAGGTCAATTCTTTAAGGGGAATGTAAACTCTTTAAGAGGAAGCACGAGGGGAGAAAGATCCACCCTCCCAGCCTGGCTGACATTAATAGAGCACACAGCTCACTGTGTGATCTCATAGCCCCAATAAAAAAAGTATACAAAAATATATATAAATGGATATATACACACAGTATCACATGCATACTCGCATGTACATATATAACGATCATAATGAAAATACAAAATAAGTAAAATATCCTATTTAAAAATAGTAAAATTGGGATTAGAAATTGTATAGATATAAAAAACACACACACATATGTACATATACCTACATATATACACACATATGTGTGCACATGTACCCATGAGACCACACATACATACAATATAAATGGATTGAAAACAATAATACTAAAAGTGATAATCACAGGTTAAATCTGATGATTCCTATATACCCAGTGTACACTCCGCTCACCACCCTAATTTTAGAAGGGTGAGCTTATCCGTACCATATTGCATATGCAGCCATGTTCGCTTCAACTCCATAATGGAAGGTCCAGGGGCCTGCTCATTCACCTTCTACATGTCATTCCTTTCTACCAGCTTTTGCTCCTATTGGACTGCTCACTTCCTATTCATTCATACAAACGATATGATGGATGCAATTCAGGTGCCATTTTGGACCTACCCAAAACTATAGGTGAAGACTTCTAAAAGAGGGGGAGGGGAAATAGAGGAGGAGAACCAAGGGGCATCAAGGACAGGATCAGATGACTAAACCAGCCATACAAAGCATATTTCTACCATGAGTGCGGACAGGGACAGAGGAGTGATTACCCACTGGCCCCATGGACCTCTAGACCTTCAAGTCCAACAGGGGCCAAAGATTCCAAAGTGAAGATCCAGTATGTTTCTCTCTTACATAACTTAGCATACATTTGTCCCAGGCAAAGTGCAAAGGGGTCCTTTTCATTCTGCATGAGGCAATTGTATGCTAGCCCAATTTGGGCTTAGCATACGTTTGTCCCAGGCAGAGTACAAATGAGTGCTGTTGTGCATCCTATACAAATAAAAAATTCAGACAATTTTTTCTTTTTAAAAGATATATGTTTATTTGGAGAAAATTAACATTGTTATTTACAACTGATAGGTGGAGGGGGATTGGGGATGGGGGAAGGAATGGGGATGGGGCTCAGGCACACAGTGGTAAGAGGTGGATGGTGGACATTCACCGTAGAAGTGTGTGTGTGTGTGGGGGGGGGGGGGGGGTAATATGGGGTCTGGGGCATGGTAGGTGGTGGCTGGCATTGAAGAGGGGGCTGATATAGAGAGGGAGGTGCTAGCGCTGCTGAGGTCCCAGGGGCCATTGGGGGATCCTGAGAAGCAGTATATGGATCAAATGGTGGTGGCCCACCACTTAATTTGGCATGTCGGTATTGCATAGCAATACTGTACATGCGATCCATACATTGCTTCTCCTGGCCTCCCCCAATGTCCTCCAGGATGTTATATATGTTGTGGCAGAAGCAGGTGCGTTTGTTGCTGGGATCAAGGAATACATCCACACTGCGCCTCTCCTGCCGCACTACCTGCAGCAGTGCTAGCACCCTCTCCTCTGTCTCTACACAGCAGCCACCCTCCTCTGATGCTGGTTACGCTCGCGCCCACAGCCACGGACCCTGACACGACCACTCACCTCTGCATGTTGTTGGCTTCCGCTTGTCAACTCCGGGTCCCTAGATTCCTGCAAAAGAATAAATATGTTTAGATTGGCATGTAGGTAGGTAGACAGACAGACATTGAGATAGACAGGCAGACATAACAGACAGACAGTTACCTCATGTGTTGACTCAGTGACACTGCCAACACTGGTGTCATGGGGAGATGTGTGACCGGTGCTGTCCATGGCAGTGGTGGGTCTGTCCACCGCCTGCTCTTCCACCCCCTCCTCCCTTCTGTCCACATGTGGCCCTGCAGAGAATAAAATTTAAAAAGTTAATTAATAATATCCCTGGAAAATCTTGCAAAGTAATGCACAGAGGGAAATATGTGATGTAAAAAGAACACAAAAAAAAACTCACACTCTCTCTTGCTGTTTCCCATACATTGCCGCAAGAAGGCCAGGTTGTGATGATAGACATGCCTTTTTTTGGGGGGAGTGGGGGGGCTTGTGCTCCTCCTTTCTCCTCCTTGGTGAGATCGCTCCTCACCCTATCCTGGAGGGATTTCCACCTGTGCTGTAGAATTTTGCCTAAAGATAGGTGGAAAAGAATGGAAAAGTGGAGAAGAAGGGTTAATAAGGGTTATGCATTCTTCATTTACATTACACAACAAACAGGTCATGCATTCAATGAAAATAGACTTACTTGTTTCCTTCTTATCACCATGCAACATATCTTCCCATCCCAGGGTGATTGCTGCACTGATCTCCTGCCAGATTTAGTTTTTGAGGCTATGGTCTCTGTGCTGAGGGTGTGCCAAGTCCCACAGTTCTGAGCGGGCCTCCTCTGCTGCAATAAGTTCTGGCTGAGCCATTGAAGTTGCCATCTTTTCTTTTGCATCTCTACAATCCCACAGCTGTGCAAAGGACTCTTGGGTAATGTACAGACAGGAATTTCCTGGTTTTTCTGACTTACAGTGACCAATCACGTATTGACAGCTTAAAAATGTAAACGGTCTGAAAATCGGGTTAACATTGTTACAGAGCTAAGCCAGGTTTTTGGGCTTTTACTGGCATCAGCGTTTTTACAGCTCTTTTTTTGGAGCTTAAGGCCTCATACACACGGGCGTTTTGGCCGCCGGCGTTTGTAGGCGTTTTTTTGCAGCTCTCCATGTTATTCAACGGCCCTCTAAAAACGCCGGCGTTTGTGGGCAGTAGAGGGCGTCGGCGTTAGTGAGCTGTAGCTAGAACGCGGGACCAGTGCGTTCTGAAGCTGCAGCTTCATGGCGTTTCTGGATGCTGGGCCGGCAAAACGCTCAATAACATTGCTTAACGTTGTATACACAGCGTTAAGCCTCGTCAGGCGTTCTATTCCAAATCAATGGTTTCCTATGGGAGCCCATTGATTTGAATAGAAGCCGCACCAGAAGTCGGATCGCGGTGATCCGACTTGCGGCGTGACTTGTGTGCTAGGTGTCTTAAAGGGAAACCCCCGCAAAAA
This sequence comes from Glandirana rugosa, assembly GCA_018402905.1. Taxonomy (NCBI): domain Eukaryota; kingdom Metazoa; phylum Chordata; class Amphibia; order Anura; family Ranidae; genus Glandirana; species Glandirana rugosa. Next base: position 8,878 of record BLSH010214078.1, on the reverse strand, counting down.
ATTTGCATGGGGTCCCCCCCCCCAGAGTATACCAGGTTCTTCGATCTGGCATGGATTTTAAGAGGAGCACCCACGCCGAAAAAACGGCGTAGGGTCCCCCCCAAGATCCATACCAGACCCCTATCCGAGCACGCAGCCTGGCAGGCCAGGAAAGGGGGTGGGGACGAGCAAGCCCCCCCCCTGGACCGTACCAGGCCGCATGCCCTCAACATGGGGAGTATGGGTGCCCCAAAGCACCTTGTCCCCATGTTGATGGGGATAAGAGCCTCTTCCAACCCTGGCCGTTGGTTGTCGGGGTCTGCGGGCGGGGGCTTATCGGAATTTGGAAGCCCCCTTTAACAAGGGGGCCCCCAGATGCCGGTCCCCCACCCTATGTAAATGAGTATGGGGTACATCGTACCCCTACCCATTTACCTGGGGGGGAAAAAAGTGTACAAAAAAAAAACACTACACAGCTTTTTAAAATATTTTATTATATCCGCTCCGGCATCTTCTCCCCTCTCTTCTTTCTTCGGTTCTTTTGCGGGGTCTTCTGAGGGTTCTTCTGCAAGTCTTCTGCGGGGTTCTTCAGCTCTTTTGCCCTTTTGCTGCTGTCTCCCTGTGATGTGATGCCCCGCCCCAGGATGTGACATCATGTGGGTGGGGCTGATGATGACGTCATCGTGTGGCCCCGCCCCATGCCAATATAAGGCAACCGCGCAGCACGGACCCGGCGTTCGAGTGGAAGAGAGCGACGAGTCAACATCTCCAGAAGAAGGGGAAGAAGAAGAAGGAGAAGGAGAAGAAGAAGAAGAAGCAGCAGCGGCGGGAGAAGCTAGCCGGGGAGACAGCAGCAAAAGGGCAAAAGAGCTGAAGAACCCCGCAGAAGACTCGCAGAAGAACCCTCAGAAGACCCCGCAAAAGAGCCGAAGAAAGAAGAGAGGGGAGAAGATGCCGGAGCGGATATAATAAAATATTTTAAAAAGCTGTGTAGTGTTTTTTTTTTTGTACACTTCTCCCCCCCCAGGTAAATGGGTAGGGGTACGATGTACCCCATTCTCATTTACATAGGGTGGGGGGCCAGCATCTGGGGGCCCCCTTGTTAAAGGGGGCTTCCAAATTCCGATAAGCCCCCGCCCGCAGACCCCGACAACCAACGGCCAGGGTTGTCGGGAAGAGGCTCTTGTCCCCATCAACATGGGGACAAGGTGCTTTGGGGTGGGGGCGCAGAGCCCCCCCTGCCCCAAAGCACCCATACTCCCCATGTTGAGGGCATGCGGCCTGGTACGGTCCAGGAGGGGGGGGGGCGCTTGCTCGTCCCCACCCCCTTTCCTGGCCTGCCAGGCTGCGTGCTCGGATAGGGGTCTGGTATGGATTTTGGGGGGGACCCTACGCCATTTTTTCGGCGTGGGTGCTCCTCTTAAAATCCATGCCAGATCGAAGAGCCTGGTATACTCTGGGGGGGGGGGACCCCACGCAATTTTTTTGCGGGGGTTTCCCTTTAAGACACCTAGCACACAAGTCGCGCCGCAAGTCGGATCACCGCGATCCGACTTCTGGTGCGGCTTCTATTCAAATCAATGGGCTCCCATAGGGAACCATTGATTTGGAATAGAGGCAGAAAACGCCGCAAAAAGCTGGCGTGAAAAAACGTCCATTGACGTCAATGCAAAACGCCAAGCAAAACGTCAGTTTTTTTCCCTGACGTCAGGCCCGGCGTTTTGCTTATTTTTCTGCAAACGCCCGTGTGTATGAGGCCCAAAAATGTCTGTGTCTGTATGAGGCCACTAAATAACATGGAGAGGCGTTTTTAAGCTGTAAAAAAAGCCTCAAAATCACGGCTGTAAAAACATCCGTGTGTATGAGGCCTAAATGTGAGATCTGAGGTCTTTTTGACCCCAGATCTCGCAATAAAGAGGACCTGTCATGCTTATTTCTATTACAAGGGGCGTTTACATTCCTTGCAATACGAATAAAAGTGATCTTTTTTTTTTTTAAAGGGACAGTGCAAAAATAAAAAGTAAAATAAATAAGAAAAAAAATAAAAGCAGCCCGTTCCTCTGAGCTCGTGTGCAGAGGCAAACACATACATAAGTCGGGCCCACATATATAAAAGGTGTTCAAACCACACATGTGAGGTATTGCTGTGATCGTTAGAGTGAGAGCAATAATTCTAGCACTAGACCTCCACTGTAACATGTAAAAAAATTTAAAGCATTGCCTATGGAGATTGTTAAGTAGCGTAGTTTGTCGCCATTCCACGAGCGTGCGCAATTTTGAAGCGTGACATGTTAGGTATCTATTTACTCAGCGTAACATCATCTTTCTCATTATACAGAAAAATTGGGCTAACTTTACTGTTCTGTTTTTTTAATTCATAAAAGTGTATTTTTTTCCAAAAATAATTGCGTTTGAAACACAGCTGCACAAATATCTTATGACATAAAATATTGCAACGACTGCCATTTAATTCTCTAGGGTCGCTGATAAATATATATATATATAATGTTTGGGGGTTCTAAGTAATTTTCTAGCAAAAATACTAATTTAATCTTGTAAACAACAAATGTCAGAAAAAGGCCTGGTCTTTAACTGGTTTAAAAAAAACCCTGCCCAACATATATGATCATGACCTTTGACCCTGACCTTTGACCCTTACTTGACCCAAACACTAACCCTGGCACTGACCTATATCAAATCTTGATCTAAGTATTTTTTTTTTTATTTTTATTATTTTTATTTTTATAGCTTTCTCTCAGCAAGGAGAGAGAACAATGCAATGTACGTATCTTTCCTCTCCATTCAACAAGAGAGAGAAACACAGGGGCGGGCTTCACAGTGACTAATCACTGTGATAGCCAATCAGAGGCTATGGTAATGACTGAGTGCTAACATTTGCGCACAAACATGTCTACCTCTTTTGCTTTATCATCACAGCAATCACGCGTCCTGGAACCAGGAGTTCTGTGCTGGATGTGCACTGTGCAGCCCGCTCCCAGAACACAGACAAATACGCATATATGTTGCCCCATGGAATAAAGCCCAGTCCAGTGTGTACTGTCAGTGCGAAGGGGTTCATATATTGCAGCTTGCCGGACCCTAGATGTGGTTGCTGCGCTAGTTTTATTATTTCCTTTATTTATCCACACTTCCTGTCCCTGCTGGGGATACTCTCCTTTCTCCACTGTTGTTTTATTCATTCCACTCAGCTCACAGGAAGTGACACTGCATTTCTGGCAGGATCAACATGTATTTTCTGTTCTTGTTAAACATTTTCTTTAACCCCTACAGATCCGCGCTATTGCCGAAGTACGGCTCCAGTGCGGATCTGAAATGCCGGGACGACGTCCATGGACGTCGTCCCCTGTGCATGCTCCCGGCGCACCCCCTGCGCGAGCGTGCCCGTGGGTCGGGCAGACTCGATGTCCGCTCGAGACCCACGATTGCCTGACAGAGCTGCAGAAAGGGGAACCGCCGATGTAAACACGGCGGTTCTCCGTTCTGTGACAGGCGACAGGACAGATCTACTGATCCCTGTCACTGGGATCAGTTAGATCTGTTATGTCCCGGCCAGCCCCGCCCCCCCACAGTTAGAACACACCCAGGGAACATTCTTAACCCCTTCACTGCCCCCTGCAGGTTAACCCCTTCACTGCCAATGACATTTACACAGTAATCAGTGGATATTTAAATTTCTGATCGCTGTATAAATGTCATTGGTCCCATAAATGTGTAAAAAATGTCCGACATTTCTGCTGCAATATCGCAGTCCCGATAAAAATCGCAGATCCCCGCCATTACTAGTAAAAATAAAAATAATAATAAAAACGCCATAAATCAATTCCCATAGCTTGTAGACGCGATAACTTTTGCGCAAACCAATCAATATACGCCGATTGTGATTTTTTTTTTTACCAAAAATATGTAGAAGAATATAAATCGGCCAAAACTGATGAATAATTTTTTTTAATGGATTTGTACTTTAGCAAAAAGTAAAAAATATTGTTCTTTTTTGCAAAATTGTCGCTCATTTTTTGCTTATAGCGGCGATCAGAAATGACGCAGAGGGGATCACATACCACCAAAAGAAAGCTCTATTTGTGGGAAAAAAAGGACCCAAATTTTATTTGGGTACAACGTCCCATGACCGCGCAATTGTCATTCAAAATGCGACAGCGCTGAAAGCCAAAAATTGGTCTGGGCAGGAGGGGGGTTTAAGTGCCCAGTAAGGAAGTGGTTAAAAAGGACAATTTATGCAGCCATTGCATTTAAGGATGGCTAAGCTGCAATATATTAAACTTTTGTTGCTGGGTTTAGTTATCCTTTAAGCACAGTTCAAATTCAAATGTTGTTTTCAAGTTATCTAATCACTATGATGGGGTCAACGCCTTGAGAGCATCCTATTGGAGGAAACACATTGGGGAGGAGCCTGTGAGGACGTCATCATGCCTGCTGTCAGCAGCAGTTTCTGATAGCTTTTCATGCCTTACATTTAGCTATGCTTGTGAGTAGATGTACACTTGCTTTTTATCATTAAAACGTACAGTTTTATACTGTGGATTGCTGTTTGTTTTTTCTTGCCGCATGGATATGATGGGAGGGAGAGAAATAAAGTATGCAGCCCTGTGGTATTTTGTGTGGTTCCTGGTTTAAAGGTGCCCTGCTTTCATATTCTCTGCTTCCAGAGAAGTCTCCATGTGTCTTAACGACAGCTGCTATATGAAAGCCTACTAAGACCACCTATCATTTGGGGTATTAACAGCTGGTAAATGGCTGCTTTGGTGGTAGATGTTCACTGGGAGAAGCTGGATAACATTTAAAGCACTGTGAGTGTTTTTCATTCACTTTAGGTCTACTATTGGTGCTTTTATTAAATTGGCATTGGATGATCATGATGTGCAGCTTTCACTTTTTTGAATCTACATATGCTGAGGCGTTCACAGCCTTATTGTTCTCACCTGGAGCAGTGGTATTCCTTCTTCCTAACAGTTAACCACTTCAGCCCCGGAAGGATTTCACACTTTAGGACCAGAGCACTTTTTGCGATTCGGCGCTGCATCACTTTAACTGAGAATTGCGCGGTCATGCGACGTTGTACCCAAACAAAATTTGTGTCCTTTTTTTCCCACAAATAGAGCTTTCTTTTGGTGGTATTTGTTCCCCTCTGCGTCATTTCTGATCGCCGCTATAAACAAAAGAAGAACGACAATTTTACAAAAAGACCCAAATTTATTACTTTTTGATAAAATACAAATCGAAAAAAAAAATATAAAAAAACATTTTTTTCATCGGTTTTGGCCGATTTATATTCATCCTCATATTTTTGGTCAAAAAAATCTCAATCAGCGTTTATTGATTAGTTTGCACAAAAGTTGCAGCGTTTACGGTTGATGAGAATTCATTTCTGGGGTTTTTATTATTTTTTTATTTTTTACTAGTAATGGCGGCGATCTGCAATTTTTAGCGGTACTGCGATATTTCAGCAGACATGTCGGACCATTTTGACACTTTTTTGGGACCATTGGCATTTATACAGCGATCAGTATATCAGTATAAAAATGCACTGATTACTGTGTAAATGCCATTGGCAGTGAAGGGGTTAACCTGCAGGGGGCGCTCTAAGAGTTAACTGTGTTCCCTGGGCGTGTTCTAACTGTGTGTGGGCTGCCCTAGCAGGGGAAGGGAAGTGATCACAGCTTCCATGTAGAGGAAGGCTGTGATCACAGCCCTTCCCTCTCTCACAGAACGGAGGTCCGTGTTTTCTTACACGGACCTCCGTTTTTTCAGTGTGGGGGGGCCATCGTGGGTAGCCGGCAGCGATCGAGTCCGCCGCGCCCGCTCCCTGGCTCCCCCCGAACACAGTGAGCGCACGGGTGCACTTTTGGGCGGCGCGCGCTCAGAATGCTAGTTATCGCGGTCGCCGTCCTGTGATGGCGGTTCGCGATAACGAACCACCTTGTCGCCGTCACGCTGCGGCGGGCAGTCGGCAAGTGGTTAAAGCACTGTGAGATTTTGTCATTCACTTTAGGGATTGTGCACTATTATTTGTGTTCCTCAAGCACAATTGAGATATATTTATAAGTTGCTAATGTTATTTGATGTTCATCATGGTTCCATTATTTAAAGCACAAACACAAGGCTCCCGTGTCGAATCCAGCCCTCCAGGCCATTTCATGTGGCCCTTGCATCCAGGGCATTTTTTCAGCAGGAAAGTGGTGGAATGGAGTTCTGCCACCTCCGGCCTTTGCCCTCCGCTCCTTGCTCACCATTGTCGATTGTAAACACAGAAGCCTTCTGTGATTTCAAGGACAGCGTTCCTCTCAGCAGCTCTCACAGATCCCTGCTTCCTCTGCACTCACAGTGGGGACAAGGGAGATGCATGTGCAGTGTGGGATGGGGCATCACATGTTAAGCTGCACTGTGATTTACACCAGTGTCCAGGTGAACAGATGCCCACCAGTAATGACCCAGCAAGCGAGAGAGAGAGGCAGAGCTGCCTACACTGCCAAGGGGTACTAGAGTCGGGCCAGGTAGGTGAGATGCAAGGAAGCTTTTTTTTGGATGGGCATATGAGGACTGTGGAGGGAGATCTCTGCAGAGGTTGGGGATGGGAGAAAGTGGTGCAGAGGTCAGAGCCGAGGAGGAGTGGAAGTGAGATGTGGACAACCTGCACACTGTGCACAGTGCTCCTCTCAACCCTGCACTCTGTGCATAGCACACCCCTGAACCCTGTACTATATGCATAGCGCGGCCCGAACCCCTGCACTCTGTGCGTAGCACACTTATGAACCCTGCATTCTGTGACTAGGGATATAGTCTTACAGATACAACTGCCCCTTTGAGGGCAACCATAATGCTGATGTGGCCCACGATTAAATTAAGTTTGACACCCCTGATTTAAAGGCATAGTATATTCATTGGATGCTTCATTTAAAGGCATAGTACATTTGTTAAATTAAACACACATGTATCAAATTGGCCAGCATAAACATGTATAACAGCGCTTTACAGTTCTCATCAATATGAATTAGGAAATGAGGATAGTCCACAAGTGCTTTCACACAGTGATAGGAGGGGGTAAATGACAGTCCAATGTGCAGCCTTTCACCAAGCTATGGGAACACCACCGCCAAACGTGCCGCTCCCCTTGCAGTGCCCACTTACCGGACAGTGCTGTAGAATAAGCCTGTATATGGGACATTCAATAGCATAGGACTGCAACAGGATCTCCTCCCCAACATCAGTACCGGAAATAAAAGAGGCTCCACATAGTGTATACCAGTAAAAAAAGCCCTTTTATTAACCCCCGCCAATAATGCACTTACAGAAAGAATAAAATATCCACAGATAGAAGTTAAACATCACCACTCCTGCCGCACATCCACGGGTATCGTCTCTCTCACAGACTTCCGCGTGTCACCAGCAGTGTGGAGCGCATACGTCACTTCCGTCTAGCCGTAAGGTCACTCCCTGACATGTTTCGTCATTCCGACATCAACGGAGGGCCCTCTACAGCACTGTCCGGTAAGTGGACACTGCAAGGGGAGCGGCACGTTTGGTGGTGGTGTTCCCATAGCTTGGAGAAAGGCTGCACATTGGACTGTCATTTACCCCCTCCTATCACTGTGTGAAAGCACTTGTGGACTATCCTCATTTCCTAATTCATATTGATGAGAACTGTAAAGCACTGTTATACATGTTTATGCTGGCCAATTTGATACATGTGTGTTTCATTTAACAATCCTGTCGATTTAAAACGGTTGCTTTATTATTATTGTGGTTTTACTGGTGCTACCTTGCGCTAATTAAGTGTTTTATGGTAATTTGGGCGCGTTTACACTTATATTTTGCGATAGTACATTTGTTGGATGTATATTTATTTGGTGTTGCAAAAGTCACTTGTTTTTGTAGACTTCTTTTTGCATAAAAAGGTCAGATTTTAGATTGGATTTGTTGGGCTGGCTAGCTCAGGAAAAATTGGCATTGTTTAAAATCTATGTCACTTGTTGTTTAATTTCCCTATGGTGCCAGTAGAATAGGAATCACAGATTTTGATTTGCTCTACAAATGTGTACATGAATCACGCAACCTGGAAAAAACTAAATTAAAAAGGGATTTTTATACTATTTAGTTGGATCTCAAATCTCAATGCTGTGTACCACCCTCCTTGCTAGACTGCTAGGTATAGTTAGGCAAATTTAGTTTTGGCTCTAGTAATCAGCAGAGCTGTGCGTGTGATTGCTTTAGGCTGATCTGGTCTCTGCAACATGCACGTCTTACTGGTTCCCCCTTTTTTCTGGAGCTTTCCAGAACATAGTTGGTGGGAGAGTCAGATGAGCAGCCTGAACATATATGTAACTCCAGCCATTCCTTAAGGGAAGCATTGCCCAGAAGGTGGTTGGGGAGTGTATAAATAGTTTGTAGCCTCAGAGAGCAGAGTTCCTTTTCCTGGAGAAGAGGTTCCCAGCCAGGAGATTCACCAGCCTTCCTGACCAGCTTGCTGAGGATCCAGCCCACTCATTGAGGTCCCAGCTATGCTCAGCTTTGAGGCCTATTTCTACAAGTCCTTATGAGCCAAAAGATGGGTGCCACTCAGGATCTTATATGGGAACTCTTCAAACTAGGGTCTGAAGGAGACATCCAAGCCATGGGGACACTGTAAGTGCAGCCCAGAGAAACCCAGGGAAGGAACACCCACCCAGCCCGCAACCACCACCTCCCACCGAGACCCTGCATCCCTAAATCCAAAACACACCGTTATTCCTCTATGCCAGCACAGTCCCGCAACAATTTGGGCCAGAACATTGAATCCACGCACCCAGGGCATTCACAGCCCACGCAAAGGGGTTCCAAGCCCCTCATAAAAACCCACACAGGACCCACCACTATTGAGAACATC
>BLSH010214072.1:2467948-2485183 GCA_018402905.1 Glandirana rugosa | reverse complement strand
CAGAGCAAACTATTCCAGACATTGAGCAAAAGGTGCTACTGTGGTTAGTTTTAGAAGTGAAATTGGAGTACAAAAGATGGGCATAGGCCGACAGAATCCTACTGCAGCCTCAGAGCGAACAAGGATAAAATAATAAACGTTGGTACAAAATTAAAAGGCATGTTGATAAATGATGGGAGTTTGGTGAATAAAATTGAAGGACTGGAACTACTGATACATGAGGTGGACTTTGACTTAATGGGAGTATCAGAGACCCAGTTTGACAGCTAACATGACTGGCTTGCGACTGTCCAGGGGTAATTCCAGTATCAAAGAGACAAGGTGGATAGAAGAGGGAGGGAGCTGTGCATGTACTGTACATTTGCTGGTCAACAATTGCTAAAGGGGGAAAGGGAGGAGGTGGAATCCTTGTGGCTGGAGCTACAAAGGCGAACAAACAAAAGGCAAGTTAATAATGGGTGTATGCTACAGCCCCCCCCCTAACCTGATAGGATGAAGAGGAGACCAATCTCCTTTCACAGTTAAAAATGGTGACAAAGCAGGGCAATGTGACTATCATGGGAAACTTTAGTTACCCAGATATTGGCTGGGCAGATGTAACTGCTCACTCTTCTAAGGCTTGTCATTTCTTGAATGCCTTGGAGTACAATTACTTGTGTCAGTTGGTGGGTGCCCCAACTAGAAACATAGCTCTGCTTGACCTGCTAATTAAAAACAACACAGAGCTGATTGCAGAAGTGGAAGCAAGGGATAACAGCAATCACAGGTTAATTACATTCACTGCAAATCATGGGAAAAGAAGACACAAGGATAGCACAAAAACATAACATTACATTTCAAGAAAGCCAACTTTTTTTAAACTGTGCTATATACTTCATGTCATTAAATGGGAGATATTCTAGAAACAAAAAAGGAGAGGAAAAGTGGGAGTGTTTTAAGACATATTGATGAATGCATTAGCCAAAGTATTCCAATGGGCAACATATATAAAACTAAGGTTAAACCTGGGTGGGTAAATTTGAGCATTGTGGGAGATTAGCTCATGTGGATCACCTTTCCTGGGAAGAAGGCAGCTTGTATGTGGATCACCTTTCCTGGGAAGAAGGCAGCTTGTAGGCAAACTTTCTTAAAATCTGGCAGGTTGCCAATTTTATTTGGTAAAGGTTGCAGGTCATAAAACAAACAAAAATAGCAAAAACAAAACAACGCCTGATGCTAAACTAATACAGAGCAAGATACCTCTCTATACAATGTCGGGCTTGTCCCTGACACCTTCAAACAAACAAATGCAAACCTTTTCTCTTGCAGTCTTTAGAGTAGTCCCCGCCCAATAATGAAGCCAAGGTATTTGGCCTCCTCATGACCGATGGCATACTTTTTGGGGTTGGCTGTGAGCCCTGCTTTCCTGAGGGAATCCACAACCATTTGCACTCAGGGCAAATGGGATTTCCAATCAGGACTGTGGGTGACAACATCATCCAAGTAGGCGGCTGCATAGGGGCGATGGGGCCTCAACGTCTTTTTCATCATCCTCTGGAATGAAGCAGGAGTCCCATGCAGACCAAACGACATTCGTTTGTATTGGAAGGAGCCCTTGGGAGTAGAAAAGGCCATTTTCTCCTTGGCTGACTCTGCTAGGGGTATCTGCCAGTAGCCCTTAGTTAGGTCCAGGGTTGTTATGTACCGGACCCCTCCCAAACGATCCACAAGTTCATTGACCCAAGATATTGGGTACGCATCAAACTTGGACAAGTCACTGTGGGACTCCTCTATCATATCCAACTCTAACATGTTCTGTATCTCCTTTGCTCCTGCCTCGCACCTAGCCTCAGGTATTCTATAAGGTTTCACATTTTCGCAAACACCTGGCTATGTGATTATGTCATGTTTAATCACTGTGGTCAGTCCGGGCAAAGGGGAGAAAAAGTCGGTATTTTTGTTCACAAATTCTTTAACATCCTGTTGTTGGGCTACTGACAAGGATTCCGTCAGGAGGACGTCCAGTGTCATTGGTACCCTATCTTTTTGAGGAGGTGGTACGGCCAACAAAGCCTCTCTGTCCTTCCATGGTTTTAAGAGGTTAACATGATAGATTTGTTCGGGCTTCCTTTTCCCTAGCTGCTAAACTTTGTAGTCTACTTCCTGTGATGTACCATGTCACAGTCCTGGCGGTGGAGTCTGTCTTGTGCAGGGATTGACCGCTCCTGCACACCTGATTCTGCACCCCTGGTAGAGTAGACAGGAAGTCCGAGAGTGCGGGATAGCACGAGGGCTGGAGGATCACTGATGGAGATGTGAAGATCCAGAAGGTCGTGCTGATCAGAGGGATGGTCGTGCAAGTCGGCAATGGGCAGGCTGTGGAGTACCAAAGGTTAAGGCAGAAGGGTCATCAAGTCCAAGCAGGGTCGTTAACAGGCGGGCAGCAGAAGTACAGAGGGTCAAGCAAACGGATGGTCGTAGGAAGCCGGGGTCGATGCAGGCAGCAAACAGCAGGTCGGGGAAGCCGGGTCAAACAGGAAACAGGCAGATACAGGAAACAGAGGTAGAGCTGGGGCTCACAGGTCACTAGACGCTGTAGAACGGACAGCACTTGCTACAGGAAGCACACTGTTTAAATAGAGCTGCCCGGCACCGCCTCCTCCGGGAGCGCGAGGAAACAACAACAAAATGCAAACAAGTCCTCAGCACAATCTTCTTCTAACATACCGGGTGTGAGGCCGAGATGTCAGAGGGCTTCCCTTGCAGCTAAGTGCACAGCTACCCTGGAGATGAGACAGGGAAGCAGTGTCCCAAGAAGCACGGGTTGCCAGTAGGATATTCCAGAAGGCTTGGAAGTTGGAAACCACAGTAACAGCTGGTAGGTATTGGCGTGCTTGCAACTCTGTGAGGAGTAAACTGGAGACAGGATCAGAAGCCAAGCCAAGATCTTACACGGTGAGACAGTCCATACACCAGAAGGTGTAGCTGGTACAGTACACAGGAGCAAGGCTGACCAAAGTCACAAGGCAAGCCGGGTCAGCAAAGGATCAAGCCAGGAGAGTAGAGTTGAGTGAACCCGGACTGTAAAGTTTGGGTCCATACCGGACTTTAGGGTGTCCGTGCCCCAAACCCGGACATTTGAAAAAAAAAGTCTGGGTTTGGGTTCGGTATATATGGTGCCTTTTCTATAGCTGTTGGGCAGCCAATCAACAAGCTTTTTACTAGTTTGCCCTTAGAAACCATCACAGCCATGCCTACTAATGGCATGGCTGTGATTGGCCAGTGCATCATGTGACCCAGCCTCTATAAGAGGCTGGAGTCACGTAGCGCCGCGTGTCAGATCGTGTCAGACTAGAGTAGGGAGAGCTTCATGGCGGTGCTGTGAGGGAAAGATTAGTGTTCACAACCATCTCAGACTGCATTAGGGAGACCTTCATTGCGGTCCTGTGAGGAATCCTCGGAAGAAGGGTCATTTTGACTGCATGTATCCTGGCCAACCAAGAAAGACCCTCCTGGTCCCATTTGGAGAGATCCTGTGCTAATTTCTTAAGTAAGGGAGGGTAATTGGCTTCAAAGAGTTTGTTAATGGTAGCTGTCAGATTGACCCCCAAGTAAGGTATCTGAGAAGAATTCCAAGTGAACTTGTAGAGGTCTTTTAGTCAGAGTATAGTTTGTTCTGGTATAGATATATTTAGAGCCGCAGATTTAGACCAGTTCATGCAGAGACCTGATATTTCTCCAAATGTTTGGAGTAGCTGAATAACCCGGGGGGGGGGTGGATGTGAAGGGGGAGGAGATGAACAGGAGCAATCGTCTGCGAATAATGCACATTTGTGCGAGCAAGGACCACATTCTATCCCTTGGGTATTTGGGTTATCCCTAATGGCAATGGCCAGAGACTCCATCGCTATTGCGAATATTAATGGGGATAGAGGGCATCCTTGTCTAGTGCCTCGAAAAATGGGGAAAAGTTCAGAGTAGAAGTTATGTAGCTTGACCTGGGCACTAGGGTTTGAGTATAGGGCTTGTAGAGTTTGAATAAAGCTAGGGACAAAACCCCATCTACCCAAGACTTCAAAGAGGTAAGACCAATCTACCCTGTCAAAGGCTTTTTGCAAGTCAACAGATAAAATGTATCCCTCCCTAGTGGGGCCCCCGTCCCAATTCGAGTTGAGCAGAGACAGTATATCGACCGCTCTGCGGATCTGGTCTGGGCCTTGCCTGCCCGGGATAAAACCTACTTGGTCTTTATGAATATATTAGTAAATAAAAATGTGCAGCGCTGATGCATCCAAAATGTTCACCGTGATTGTTCCAACCCCAGTGTTAAAATCCATAAAACAAAAAATAAAAAATATAAAATGACATAAAAAGTTCACACAGAAAAAAGTCCTCCACCATTCAGGAAAATGTGGATGATGTATTGCACCCGCATGCACTGTGCACCTTCACCAATTTATATAAGGGTACTCTTACCAACAGTAAGGAGTATGTACGCATAAACGTATGATCACCAGAGACGTGTCCGATGGACCTCAAGCACATCCAGGATAATGGACCACCTTCCAGAACCCCGTGGTATATGTCATTTTATATTTTATATTTTTTGATTTATGGATTTTAACACTGAGGTTGGAACAATCACGGTGAACATTTTGGATGCATCAGCGCTGCACATTTTTATTTACTGGTTCACTTAGACAATTCGGGAAGGTTGTTTGTGTCAGCAGCTTCATATTTACTTTTCACTTTTGTCAGTTAGAGCAATATTGTTTATTCCTTTTGTCGCTTTATGAATATATTGACCTATAAACTTAGACAGTCTATTAGCTAAAACTTTAGTCATCATTTTGAGGTCATTATTTATCAAGGAGATAGGTCTGTAGTTGCTAACATCTGATTGGTCCTTTCCAGGTTTGGGGATGACCGACACAAATGCTCTATTAGCATCGCTTTGTAGATCTATACCAGTCCTCAATGAATTGAAAAATTGTGTTAGATAAGGGGCAATAATTGGGCCAAAGGTTTTGTAGTAGCCCGTGGAAAAGCCATCTGGGCCAGGGGCCGAGCCTTTCTTAAGGTTTCTAATCACCTCCAACACCTCCGCATCATTAAAAGGCAATTCCAAAGAGGCTAGGTGATCTTCTGAAAGTCTAGGGAAGGTTATGGAATTTAAAAAGGCTTCGAGGGAAGGAGAGGGAACCACATGCCCTACGTCATAAAGTTTGGCTTAGAAATTTTGAAAGATGGACATAATCCGTTTTGGGTTCTGAGTGAGATCGCCTGAATGATCCCTGATCTTAGGGAAAGAGTAGGAAAGACACCTGGGGGACAATCTGGCAGCCAACCTGGGGCCTATGTGGTCTCTTTGCAAATACCAGTGAGCTCTAGACCATTGAATATGTTTCTCAGCTTTGGTAGTAAGGGCGAGATTTAAGGCTACTTTCCCCGCTTCCAGTTGAGCCCAAGAGCGGTGAGTCGGATTCCTCTTATGAGTTTTAGTAAGTTCTTGAAAGTTACGTTTTAGATTCTCTATGTCTATTCTCCTCTCCCTTTTTAACCTGGCTGATAATTGGATGAGCTTTCCCCTCATAACCCCTTTATGGGCTGCCCACAATATTGGGGGTGACACTTCCCTATTATCATTCCTGAGAAAGTAGTCCTTGAGTTCCTTCTCTAACATTATACAATGTACTGGGTTATTCAGGAGGGATTCATTTAATCACCAATGGAGGTTCCTCGCCCCACCTGGCTCAACTTTGATATGTATTATTACCAGTGGATGATCCGACAAAGGGGAGTCCTTAATGGAGGATTTGAAAACCAAAGGGGATATAGAGGCTGGGACAAAAATGTGGTCTATTCTCGCCATACTCTTATGAGGGGCTGAGTAATGAGTGTAGTCCCTCACCCTGGGATTTAGTTCCCTCCAAAAATAATGAAACCTAAAGAGAAAAGTAGTCTAGCGAGCTTAAGGCTGTATTTTGGGGGCCGAATTAGGCGAGGTGCTCCTGAGCCCGGCTTGTCGAGCATAGAGTCAAAGGCCAAGTTAGAGTCCCCTCCCAATATAACATTCCCCTCTAGATGGGGCAGGATAAGATTAAATAACTCATGGAGAAATAGTATGACAAGAAGGAATACATCACTCCCTCTAAGATCCCTTTTAAAATAATAAACCTCCCCTCTGTGTCCTTAATTTCTTTCATGAGTGTAAAGGCTAGGTGTTTAGCGAAAAAGATTCCCACACCTCTTGTCTTATCTGGAGCATTTGCCAGAAAGAACTGTGGAAAATTGGAGTGTATGTATTATTATGTTTTTATCATATATTTGACCTATTGTGTTTATCCTTTTTTGTTTCCATATTTTGCTATCTTCAAAAGTTCTTAAATGTTCAAATTCTGGGTTATTCCACAATGCAGCTTCTGGAGGAACGTCTGAAAAACCCGTCACTTTTTTTGCCTCCCTCCAAACTGATCTGGCTAGAATCAAAAGGGGAATTTTAATTCCAATTCTCCTTAATTCATGTGCTTCCAACCCCACCAAGAGATCTTCGACCTGCATCTTACTTAATAAGTACTGTTCCACCCCCACTTCTTGATCTTGTAGTACCCACATTCTTAGGTTTTTCAACTGCCCAGCTAAATAATACAAGTATAGGTCTGGTACTGCCATTCCTGCTGCCGTTTTCGGGCATTGCAATATTGTTAATTTAATTTTACTTCTACCTTTGCCCATATAAATTTAGATAGTTGTGAATTCAGTTCTCTAAATATATATTTAGGTATCCTTATCGGGGCGTGGGAAAAAATATAGAGACATTTGGGCAGTATCACTGTTTTAATTAGATTTATTCTGTCTGACATTGCTAGCGGCAATTTACTCCATATTTTAACTTTGTTTTTTACATAATCCACCAAGGTATATACATTCTCTACTAGGGCTTCCTCAGCTTTCATTGTGATATTTATCCCAAGGTATTTAAATGTTTCTACTATTTTTAGCGGTATCTCAGGCCAGTTCTGTATTTTCAGACCAAATGGCATCAGTGCAGATTTCTACCAATTTGATTTAAGCCCAGAGTATTTCCCAAATATGTCTATTATCTTTATAGCCTCCCCTAGGGGTATCTGTCCTTCTCCTAAGTACAATATAATATCGTCGGCGTATAGACCTATACACTCCACCCGCTCTCCCAGCTTAATGCGATTGTATTCTTTTGATTGTCTAAACCTATTTGCCAGTGCTTCAATTGCCAAGGCAAATAGCTGGGGGGGATAGTGTGCATCCCTGTCTCGTTCCCCTTTGTAATTTAATTGTGGGGGATAATAACCCATTCACCAACAGGTTTGAACTTGGTTGTTTGTATAATATTTTAACCCATTTTCTAAATTTCTCCCCAAATCCACTTCTTTTTAAAACCACCTGTAAGAAATTCCATTCTATGGAGTCAAATGCCTTGGCCGTATCCAGAGCGGTCAAGGCACTCTCCTCCGGAACAAAATCCCTCAGCTGTATTATCAACTGGGCATGCCTTATATTATTTGTTGTTGACTTCCCTGGCATAAACCCTGATTGGTCATCATTCACTACAGATAGAATTACTTTATTTAGTCTTCCTGCTAGTACTTTTGCCAGTATTTTATAGTCGAGGTTAAGAAGTGAAATTGGTCTATATGACGCACAGTCCTGTTTGTCTTTGTCTGGTTTTGGTATTAATGTCACTAGTGCTTCGTACATCGAGGTGGACATTTCTTTACTCAAGAACATCTCTCTATATACTTTGACCAGTACTGGAGCTATAATCTCTATATATCGTTGGTACACCTCCAATGGTATACCATCCGGGCCTGGAGATTTACCTTTCCCTAGCGAGAGTATAGCTCTCCGTATTTCTTGTTCTTCTATTTCCTTCTCCATCATCTCTTCCTGCTCTACTGTTAGTTTAAGAAATTCTAAATCCTCCAGGTATTCCTCTATCTCTCTTGTTGTACTATCTAATGTTGAGGTATACATTTCAACATAGTATCTATGAAAACTTTCCAATATCTCATCTAGTGTTCCCACTACTTCCCCTTGTTCATTCCTCACCTATAGTATAGTTGTTGACGGTGTTTCTTGTTTCACTAGAAAATTCAGCATCTTCATAGCCTGACCCCCCTGCTCAAATTTTTGCTGTTTTAAATAAAAGTTTTTACGCTTCGCATTGACTATCGCTAAATTTTTATATTGCCTCCTTAAATCCTTCCATTTGATCCGCTTTTCATTTGAGGGGTCATTTATATACTCTGTCTCCGCTTTAACACACTTATCTGCTCTTGCCTATTGGAGCGTTTTATATATGAAATTGTTGATTTTAATACCCCTCTAAGATATGCTTTAAAGATGCCCCATAGGACCCCATCCATGCTCCTGTTCTCAAGTGCTTCCCAGAACATTTGTATCTGATCCGGAATCCTATCATTCATGCCTATCTGATTCAACCAATAGGGCTGAATCCTATTTCTTGGCCGATTACCCCTTGGACGCAAAGTTAGTTCAATCTTCAATGGCGAGTGATCAGACACACCTCTGGGCATTTATTCCACTGAATGCACCAGTGGGAGCGTCTTCTCATTCCCCATCGCCAGGTCTATTCTAGACATGCTCCCCCCTCCCAGGACAGACCATGAATATACTCTATCCCTCGGGTTTCTGATTCTCCATAAATCACTCCATCCTGCTTCCTTTATGTATTTCTCCAAAATGTTAGATCCTATTATACTCCTCTGTAGGGCCTTCCCATATCTATCCAGCCTTGGATTCAGCCACATATTAAAATCTCCCAAACAGATAACATAAGCTTCTGGGTACTTCGGCTGACATTAAATGTTTTGCTTTGCAATTCATAGGCAAAGCACAGGTTCACGTTAAAGCATAAGTTCACCTTTTTGGGCAGAATTTCACTTTTCATAATAAATGTAAGCATTTTCCAATGCCATTTCTGGCCCAGGTATCGCAATGCGCTTTTCTCTCACTTATCTCATCCACAGGAGGTTTAAAATCTTGTCAGTTTTTTTTTTATCTTTGAATGGATTTTAAGATTTTATCACTTCATGTACCTTCATTCCCTTCCTGTTAGGTCATCTCCCAGAAGCCTTCACTTCCTTGTTGCATCACAGAAGAGTGTGTGATAGGGTCTGTTCACCACTCTGGACCACGCCTCCCTCATTAGAATACCACCTTCCACCTACTCCCTATACAATCTGATTGTATAATCTCCTTTAGATCCCCCATCAGCTATGTAGTACAAGAGCCATCCCGATTTGACACAAATTTAATGGATTGTTAAAGGTGTGTCACTTCCGGGGACACGGGTTTTAGAAGTGTGACATGAAAAACTGGGTGAATGCGCAAGGAAGGGGGAAGGTCCAACTTATAAGCAACTCGGTTGACTCTTTTCTACACTGGGAAGGGCCCGATGAACCTAGGTCTCAACTTCTTAGAGGGACAGGACATTTTTAAATTCCGGGTTGACAGCCAGACCTGATCACCGGGCAGAAGCTCCAGCTCTCCCCGCCTCTTCTTGTCAAAGGCATTCTTATCCCATTCTTGTGTTTGGGAGATAGTTTCCTGCAGGTACTTTTGGCTCTCTTCCAGGAACTTGACAGTATCATGCACGGCTGGCACCACACCCTCTGGTGCCACACTGGGTAGAGATAAGGGATGATAGCCGTAGTTTGACCAAAATGGGGACTGCTTGGTAGCGGAGTGCACGGAGTTGTTGTAAGAAAACTCTGCTAGTGGTAACAGGTATACCCAGTCATCCTGCGAGAAGGACGAGAAGCAGAGCAGATACTGCTCCAAGGTATGATTCGTCCTCTCGGTTTTGCCATTCGTCTGAGGGTGTTAAGCTGTAGAGAAGGACAACTCGGTCTCCAAGGCTGAGCAGAGTGCTCTCCAGAATTGGGAGGTGAACTGTACCCCGCGGTCCAATTCTATATTGGCTGGGACTCCGTGAAGGCGGACTATTTCCTTTGCAAAAATGTCTGCAGTCTCAGCGGCAGTGGGGGTGCCCTTCATAGGGAGGAAGAGAAAATAAGAATATCATCTAGGTAGATGACGTACAAGTCCAGATATTCTCGGAACACATCGTTGACTAGATGCTGGAAAGTCGCTGGGGCGTTACAGAGCCCAAAAGGCATTACTAAGTACTCAAAGTGTCCGAAGCGGGTTCGGAAGGCGGTCTTCCACTCATCGCCTTCCCTAATTCGGATGAGGTTGTACGCCCCGCGGAGGTCCAGTTTAGTAAAAATTCTGGCCGATCCCAGTCTCTGAAAAAGTTCTGGAACTAAAGGCAGAGGGTAACGGTTTTTGACCGTTACTTTGTTCAGCTCCCGGTAGTCAATACAGGGTCGTAGTGTGCGATCTTTCTTCTCAACAAAGAATATGCCAGCCCCAGCAGGGGACGTGGAGGGCCGAATGAAGCCCTTCTCCAAATTGTCGTCAAGGTAGGCCTTGAGGGCGGAGAGCTCCAATTCAGACAGAGGGTAGATCCGCCCAAAGGGGATTTCGGCTCCCGGTAAAAGCTCTATGGGGCAGTCGTATGGCCTGTGCGGTGGCAACTTGTTGGCCCCTTTCTTACTAAATACATACAAGTAATCATGGTAAACAGATGGGACAACTCGGAGAGCTTCAGAATCAGGGTCAGGATCCAGACTGAGTAGCGTAGGGCCGGGTCGAGGCAGTAGGTGGATCGGAACTGAATATCCCCGGAGGACTAATTGATGCAGGGACTATGGGCCTTGAACCAGGGTGGGTCAAGGATAACAGGGAAGAGAGGAGATGCGATGGCGTCTAAGATGAGTGACTCCTGGTGGCTGTTGGCCGTCACAGCAGGTATGGGAATAGTCTCGTGAGTGATGGTGCCAGATTTGATGGCCGTCCCGTCTGCCAAGCGGACGGTCATCTTGTATGTCTTAGGACGAAGGGGAATCTGATGTTGAGCAGCGAAGGTTTGATATACAAAGCAGCTGCATGCCCCGGAGTAGATAATTGCTTGGATTTGGAGGCTCCCTCCGTGTAGCTGTAGAGAGAGCGGGATAATGAAATGAGCGACATTGCTGGGGACAGGGAGGTCCTCCTAGTTACCCCTAGCAGAGCACCTACGGAGCTTCACCGGGCAGATACGAACAAAGTGTCCTGTCTCCCCACAGTACATGCATAAGCTGTGGGAGTGACGTCGCTCTCTCTCCAGCGGTAAGGCTAGGACAGATGAGCCCTACTTGTGTCGGCTCAGGATAGCCAAAGGAGGTGGTGGCCGAAGTGGCTGGACCTGGTGAGACCAGGGCAGGATAGCTGGGCTCCCAGGGTGTCTTCCACGTAGATCGTGTAGTTGAGAAGGTTCTCTCCGCTCTGCGTTCTCTTAGACATCGGTCTACCTGGATGGCCAGGTCGACCAGAGAACCCAGGATTTGAGACACCCCAACACGGGCAAGCTCATCCTTGAGCGGCTCAGATAGACCTAAGCGAAACTGGAAGCATAGTGCCACCTCATTCCATGCAGTGTCAGCACCCCAGCGCCTGAATTCGGCAGCGTAGTCTTCCGCCGTGCGGCGGCCCTGCTGGAGAGCATGGAGGGCGGCTCCAGCGGTGGCAACCTGGTGAGGATCCTGGTATAGGCGGGCCATGGCATCAAAAAACAGAGCAAGGGTGGAGACTTCAGGGCCTCTCTGCTCCCATAGGAGATGGGCCCAGGACTGGGGTTCATCTTGCAGCAACGAGATTACTAACCCCACTCTTGTGGCTTCTGAAGAGAAGGTGCAAGGCTGCAACTCAAAATAAAGTTCACAAGAACTGCGGAAGGCCCTGAACTTGTGGCGGTCCCCGGAGAACTTATCCGGTAGAGGGACCTCAGGCTCCAGGGTAGGGCCACCATGGTGTGACCAGCAGCCGGGCGTACGCCAGGAGCTACAGGGGTAGCAAGCTCCTGTACCCGTTCTTCCAGCCGGCTATGCTCTGCCCGCAAGCTCTTGACCACCTGTGTGAGGCCGGTAAGATGGACACACAGTTCATCTATAGCAGAGGGTGCTTCCTGCGCACACTCAAGACTGGCTGTCCGTTGCTGTCACGCACCTGGTGGTGGAGTCTGTCTTGTGCAGGAAGCAACTACTCTTGTGCCTCTGGTTCAGGAACCCCTGTAAGGACAGACAGGAAGTTCGGGAGCACAGAGGGGCATGAGGGCTGGACTTGTTCACTGGTGATGATGTGAGCGGTCTGGTAGAGCTCGTGCAGTCAGTAGAGTAGTGGTGCAGGCTGAGTTGGCAACTAGCTGGTAATGCGGTACAGAAGGAGCGGGCAGGAGAGTGGTCGGGTGCAGGCAGGGTCGTCAACAGGCGGGTGGCAATGTACACAAGGAGCAGGCACAAGAATAGTCGGGGGTACGCTGGGGGTCGATGCAGGTGGAGATCAGATGGGGTCAAGACAAGCCGGGTCACAGGAACAGATAACAGGTAGCAAGTTGCTCAGAAACACACTAAATGCTGTAGAACGGACAGCACTTGCTACAGGAAACCCACTGTTTAAATAGAGCTGCCCAGCACCGCCTCCTCTGTGAGCTTGAAGAAACAACAATCAAATGCAAACACGTCCTCAGCACAATCTTCTCCTAACAGGGACACTAGGGAAGCCAGGCAAATGCACACATTGAGAAATGCCGCGGGTGCGGTGAAAACTTAGCTGATGGATGAAGGTGTGCCAATGAAGTCAGCTGGTAAACTCCTTCCTGTGTGTTACTGGCTAGTCTGTCTGTGTATGTATATTAGGAGTTTCTAAAGTGATCTGTGAAATATAGTCATGGTTGAGGTAAGGCCTTGTTTTCAAAATCAAAGAAAACTTGTACTATTGTGCAACAGAGGGACATTAATGGTATATTGGTACACAGGGGAGCTGGCTTTTAGAAAAAAAAAGGTGAACTTAGCCTTTAAGCTGAACCTGACATAAAAGTGGTTCTAAAGCCATACATTTTTTACCTTATTGCATTGTATGCATTAAGGTAAAAAACCTGCTGTTGCAGAGGATTGCCCCTTTACCCCACTTATACTTACCTGGGGCCAATCTCAATCCAGCGCTGTGCATGAGAGCTGCAGCTCTCCTGGCTCTGTCCCTCCTCACTGGGCAAATAAATAGCAGTGGGAGCCATTGGCTTCAGTCCTGTCAATCAAATCCTATGATGAGGGGCCTTGGGTGGGGCGGGGCTGAGCCTTGCTGTCTGTGTCAATAGACACAGGCAGGGTGGTTTGGGAGTGATAGGGAAACGAGGGAAAATATTTCTTAACAGTGCTTCAGATAGAAAAGTTTCCACATCTTCCCAATACTATCTGAGGCCACTATTTGCATGTATTCACACATCTGGAGGCTACCTTTGGCTAGGGACAGATGATCATCCCTGAACACAGACAGATTGCATCTAGAACAATCATCTATCCCTAACCCCAGCTAACTGCTCAATGGTTGGATATATACAAACAGCAGTGGGCAGCCAGTCTGGCATTGCTTTATACAGGCTGAGCATCTATCCTCAAGCACCTGTGTTCTCAGCTTGCTGGAATCCACTGAGGCCTTATTCATAATAGTAATAATAAATAATGCCGTTAACTAAGAAAAAAGTTCTTACAGAACATACAGTACACTTATTTTTATCTAATAACTAGTGCTGGTGGAATGATTTTTTTTTAAATTTTGTGTCACGTTGCACAATTTGCAATTTCCTCTGAACTAAGTAACTTAAAATGCTTGCAATCATGTTCTTTTGTTCAACTCAGTTGTTCAAAATACCTCATGAAATGTATGTTTTTTGTTTTTTTTATTTTCTGCTACAAAACACATCCAATAAAAAAAAATAGAAAAAAATGAATTTCTTCATAAATTTAGGCCAGTCTGTATTCTGATACTCTTTTGGTAAAAAAAAACCCAATACGCGTATATTGATTGGTCTATGCAAACGTTATAGAGTCTACAAACTGTGGAATATATTTATGGAATTTTTTATTTTTTTATACTAGTAATGGTGGCGATCAGCGACTTACCCTTGGTTCACACCTATAAGTTTTTTGCTGCAGTTTGCAGAAACGCACTACAGTCCATTTAACATGGTTTCCTATGGATGTAGGTACACGCCTGTGTGTTTTGCGGCATTGCATTTTTTGGAAAGGGTCGGGGACTTTTTTCTCACTGCAGATTGCGTTTTGCATGCAATAGACTTCAATGGAGCTGCACTAGAAATGCAAGTGTTGCTTTCTTATGTGTTTTTGATGTATTTTGCGTTTTTATACCTGTGTATGATAATCCAAACCTCCTCATATTCTCATCTATCCCAAACCTTCCCACAGCCCAAAAACAGGAAGTGATCTAGTAACCTGCTTCTGCTAATCAACCCCTCCTTCTATTAATATAAAACCTTCCCCATGTGGAAAAAGCAGGAAGTGGTCCAGGAAGTAAGGGGAAATGGTCAAGAATGAGGTCCTTATCAGTTTGGTCATGCCCAGAACTTATCTCTATAATCCTGGTGATCCTGATTACAAGGACAAATGGAAAAAAAATGCTGCTGGGCGAGATTGGTGCAGAAATATTTTCACAGTGGGATTCCTTTTTCCAAAAGACCAAGGATAACAAAGGTAAGTTGCTGTTTCTATGCCTGTTTAAACTTTTTTTTTAATATATATTTGTATATTATGTTTCAGTATTTTTATTGAATTGTACAAGTACAGTACATACAAGAAAGAAGTAATTGGTGTCATGTAGATATACATTCCTTGTGTGGTACAATAACTGATACAAATCAGAATTTCGTCATGAATACTTGTGTTTTTTCAATGAAACAAAAACATTAAAAGGAGTACTAGACCGAGGTATTAACTATAAAAAGAAAAAGAAGAACAATGCTAGAGGCCTGTTTGGTGACATTTTACCTTGGCTAGTGCACTTTAGTCTTCCACCCGGGTCACCCCCTTGGAAGCACATTTGTGGCCCAGGGGCAAAGGGCCAATTCTCTATCTATGTATGTGCTGAGGAAGTCAAGGACATCCTAAGTGCCCACCAAGATTAGTAAGCTAAAGAGTTGGTTCCGCACAGGATCGCATCACTCTGACAGCGCCAAATTCGACAGGTTAAAATTCTGGCCTGTTATATCTTGAATGATTCTGAATATTTTTCCCCAATAGTTATGTAGTGATAGGCAGTCCCATAGTATGTGGTATAAGTCCCCATTACCTGTTTTGCATCTCCAACAGTATTTAGCGGTGTTGGCATTGAAATGTGCCAGCCTGGATGGGGTGAGGTACCACCTAAGAGTGATTTTTTGGGTTAGTTCCCAAAGTGTGGAGCATTGTGTTAATTTATAGATGGATTGTAGTGCTGTACTCCATTGTCTGTCAGTATATTTTGAGCCCAGGTCTTGTTCCCATACTATGTGTATGTTTTGGCAAATTCTCTTTTTGATTGTGTTATATATCAGCGATATCCCTTTTATTTTTGAGTTTGTGTTCATAAGGAAGTTCCCTATTGTTGCTTGGGGGATTGGGGTTAGGAGTGGCAATATTTTGTGGAGGCAGTTCCTTATTCTGACGAAGGTGTAGAATTAGGTGCCTGGGAGTGTGAATTCCCTTTGGATTTGATTAAATGTTTTGATTTTGGAATTGGATAGGATGTCTCTAATTTATTGAATGCCTTTGATTTTCCACAATTTTAGATTTAAGTCTAAGGACATTTGTTCCAGTATGCCTATAGGATAGTTCAAAGTTGGGGCACCGTTTACCTTTGTGGTTTTTTAAATTAATTTGTTCCAGCAGTGTGCTGTGGCTTTAATTGTAGGGGGTGCTGCCAATTGTACTTTTGTACCTAAGGACGTGCTTAGTAGCCAGTCACCCAAGTTTCTTTTGTGGATAAAGATTGCTTCCATGTCTGACCATGGTTTAGCGGGTCATGTAGCGAACCAATCCTGGATTGGCGCTATGATTGATGCTATGTGGTAATCTTCAAAATCTATTGTGCCCGCCCCTCCAGCAATTTTGTGTTAAACCACTTCCTTACTGGGCATTTAAACCCCCCTCCTGCCCAGACCAATTTTTGGCTTTCAGCGCTGTTGCATTTTGAATGAGAATTGAGCGTTTGTGCGACGTTGTACCCAAACTAAATTTATATAATTTCCTTCCTACAAATATAGCTTTCTTGTGGTGGTATTTGATCATCTTTGCATCATTTCTGATCGCCGCTATAAACAAACAAAGAGCAATGATTTTGAAAAAAGAAGATTTTTTTTTACTTTTTGCTATAATACAAATCCCCCCAAAAAAATAGAAAAAAAAATTATTCATCTGTTTTGGCTGATATATATTCTTCTACATATTTTTGGTAAAAAAAAATTACAATCAGCGTATATTGACTGATTTGCGCAAAAGTTATTGCATCTACAAACGATGGGAATTGATTTATGGCGTTTTTATTATTTATTTATTTTTTACTAGTAATGGCGGCGATCTGCGATTTTTATTGGGACTGCGATATTGCAGCAGTCATGTCGGACATTTTTGACACTTTTTTGGGACCAATGACATTTATACAGCGATCAGAAATTTAAATGTCCACTGTATAAATGTCATTGGCAGTGAAGGGGTTAACCTGCAAGGGGCAGTGAAGGTGTTAACTGTGTTCCCTGGGTGTGTTCTGGGTGTGCGGGCTGGCCGGGACATAACAGATCTAACTGATCCCAGGGATCAGTAGATCTGTTATGTCCCCTTCAACAGAACGGAGAACCGCCATGTTTACATTGACGGTTCCCCGTTCTGCGGCTCTGACAGGGGATCACGGGTCTCGGGCGGATATCGAGTCCGCCCGACCCGCGGGCACGCCCACGCAGTATGTGGCGGACACGCGCGCATGCCGCCGCCGCCTGTCAGTGTGCTCCAGGAGCGCGCACATTGCCAGGATGTCCATAGACATCCACCCGGCAATTCAGATCCGCGCTGGAGCCGTCTTTCGGCTATAGCGTGGATCTGGATTGGTTAAACAATTTGGAGTGTGCACATCTAGGCTTTTTTCCTTGCCATATGAATTGGTTGAGAATAGCTTGGAGATTTTTGAAGTAAGATTTTGGCAATTTTGTTAGGGATATTTTAACGGTTTTAGAATGAAGTTTTTAGAGGTTCGATAAGAGTTGGTTAAGTATACCGTTCCTTTTTTCGGATCTACACGTGTGAGGTTTAACAAATTGGTTAGGTCTAG
>BLSH010214072.1:2411938-2426177 GCA_018402905.1 Glandirana rugosa | reverse complement strand
GTTAAGGAACTCAGAAATAGAATGATCTCAGAAGTGTCTCAAACTGATCTCAAATGCATGGACGCAAGACCAAGGTCCATTGACACATGTCCTTAAAATGATCATGCTATGCAAATCTGTTTACTGTATATGTTAGTAGATCCCGAAGCGTTAAACCACTTAACAGTTTGTTATATCTCCAGAATACCAGGGGTTAAAGGGTATGCTTTGCTTTCCAGGTTGACAAGGTAGTTCTGCAACCCCTACTGAAATTGGAAGTTGTTTTATATTATGGAAAATGGAAAATAGAAGTGAAAAATTGTGGGTATAGATACCCAACACTTCTGGATTGCTGGGAAAATATCTATGAACTATGGCTTAGAAATCACTTCACCTATGTCTTCAAGGTGAAAAAGTTTTTTAATAGAATTCTTGTATGACTGAACCATCACATTTGGATGGGGTGACTCTTTAAAGAATTGATTCTAAAACGAACACTACTGTACTAAAATGTATTAGAACAATCCACATACACCATATATACTAAGAACACATACTGTGTGACACATTTGAAGCATTTAATCATATACTGACATTTCATACAAAGCTTAATGAAACCTATTGTTCATTGTTTGTGGCTATTTTTGGCAGAAGCCCGGATGTTACAAATATTGAGCTAAATCAAGCAAGCTTAATATCATCCTGAATCAAACCAATTATCATTTTTTGGTGAAGGAGCTAGATTTTAGTTTTTTTTTTTTATCAACTTCAGTCAAAGGTTGGTCCAAGGAACTAGATTCATCCTGCTTTTTTGACATGATTTTTTTCCTTTTTTAAATTGTAGCTGATATATTTTTTTTTTAAAAGCTCTTTCTACTCTCACATGCCATCCATAAACATTGGAGTGATTATAATTATGATACTGGGCCAACTCTTATGGAGAGATTTTACATATGTCTGTTTTTTATTGCTCTCTGATTCTTTTTGTCTTAATGACACCTGCAATCTCTTATTTCTTGTTCTGGGATGACCAAGGCTTGAAGAGGAAGCAAATCAGCCCAGTGAGGACCCAGATAGGCATAACAACATTTTACTTTTACCCACATTATTGCAAATTAGAAAAAAAATATAACGGAATTGGGCTTTTTTAAAATATATATTACATACTGTATACAGTATATTTATTGTACACGTACCAGTCATGGCCTATAGTGACTATTTTTCTGCTAATTACATGATATCTTTGTCCCCAGTCTTTGACATGGTTTTGGCGGGCAGTACATGACATCATTTTGTTGCATCTGTTGCTGGTGTGAGATTGCTTTTTGGTAAATGCATTTTTTGTCAACATCTGTCCTTCAGTATTTAAGGTTGGCAAAAGCTTACAGTCTGTCATCAGCCATATGACATGAAATTTAATTTTTACTGAGATGGCTAATACGCATAGCCCTTAACTATATCCATATGGTCACTTTGTGAAAGCTTAAGCCATCCTGCTGCAGCATCTGATATGAGCTTGTGTTTTTTTTTTAGCTAAGGTAATATTTTATCATATGAAATAAAGATGTTTAGGAGAATATACAGTGTTTTATATTCTAGTCATACAAGGAAGTCCCATTTGCACTTTTCATTTGAATCCTTTCATACTGTCTTACTATCATAAACGTGACAAAGCAGCAGGTATTCAACTACTGTATAAATGACAAGACCCCCTAGTAAAATTATTTGAGAAAATCTTGGCTGGCTTTTCAACCTTTATTTTAATGGCAGTGACCTGAGCATATATCATATTATGTATGTGTGTATATTATAAGATTTATGTGATTGTAAATCCAATTTATTTTATTATATCTCTTTCCTGTTTTAGATTTAGTTTCTAAGTTTAGATGCTGTGTACTGTAAATAAAAATTGATACATACTTTAAATTATATGTTACAGAGCTTATTTATTAACCCCTTCAAGTCCCAGGGTAAATAAAACCTGCACAATTGGACCACATTTTGCACTTTTGATAAGCAGTGATTTACTCAAAAATAACTTTGGAATTGCCTTGAACACAAAAATTATGGGCAAATGGGCCCTTTTAATTTTTTAATTTCTTTTTAAAATTACCCTGAATATATTTTTATAATAATCAGTGAAATGGACAAAAATACTAAACTTACTTAGCCTAACTAACACTATTCCACATATTTTTAACAAATAATTTTCCATTTATCCAAAGTACACAGACTACAAATATGTTTCGGTTTTGACCAGTACTGTACATCAGCTCTGTATGTATAAACAAGTGTGTATATTTTAGATTTCTAAATATTAAGCATTTTCTAGTACTATGGTTTTAATACACTGACCGTTTGGGGATAATGATAATGTACCGCAGGGTCATTATGAATTGGATACATTTTTAAAAAATGAGACTGTGTCAAGTTAAAAAAAAAAAAAAAACATTTCCAGGCTAAATTTGTGTGTGCTTGTGAAAAAAGCCACTGCAGACTATCAGCTGAAATGATGGCACTAAAATAAGTCTTCTATAACTGGCATGTGTAAGGAAGATGTATGTATGTAGACATGTAATATGTAATTAGGATTAGCTGATCTATGTACTTACTGACCTCCTCTGTGTATGTATGTGTGCATGTGTGCTGTGGGGGAGGTGGGGGTAGGGCCCTTAAATTTTATTTTATTTATAGATTTTTTTTTAACAATCAGAGTTGTTACTGATCAATTTTCTTCCCCTTTCCCCCACATCTAATGCCAGAAAGGCATTGATATACAATGGGGGATGAGGAAAGTATTATAGAAAGCTACACTAAAGTCGTCTTTTTTTTTGCTTTGGATAGAAGTGGGAATAGTTAAAATTCCTGTTATGCTTTATTTTCCATCTGTCCCACTGGGGAAATTTCCCTTCACTTTATGTCCTGTTAACACAATAGGTAGTGACAGAATATCTCCCAAAAGCAAGGGAAATCTTTCTCAAACTGTTGTAACAGCAGCAAGTATCCCCATTGGAATATTTCCCCTTTATTCCTGCTCCAGTGCCAGTTCAAAATTTTGGATATTTCCTAACTTTCAGTTTCAATAATAATGGTTACTAGAGCAAACAGGGAGAGAAAATCTCCTCAGTCTGGACACAGTCAGCAATAAATACCTGACAGTTATAACCCTTCCCCACACTTTTCAAAACAAAACAAAAAAAGTGTTGGCTTTATGTACACATCTGAAGATAATTTTTCAGCAAAGAGCTACATACACAATTAAAATATAACTGTTCTTACCTGTCAAAAGATTTACAATTTTATTAAGCCACTTCTGTGATTTAAAGGCCTCTGTCAGACAGCACACTCAAGAGGGTAATAACGCCTCCTCTGTTTAAGGAAAGTTGAGGAATACAGTGGTATCACTTCCCCACTTGCAGCCTGTTGATTCAACAATGAAGACGCAGCAATACACTGATACATTATCATTTTGCCCTTTCATCATGTCAGCTTGTTCCCTGTCAGCACATGTGTATGCAGTAGATCCCAAATGGTTCACATCATTGACCCTTCTTTGCCCAGTCTGCAGGTGATAAAAGGGGGCTAATATTAGGACTTATGCATGGAGTTTAGCTTGAAAGAAAATCTCAGAAATTCATATGTTTTATTTGCACTAACATTACATTTTCAGGACAAGCTTTCTGAGGTAACCTCCTTCTTATAAGGTACAAACAGTACAATCGCCTTAAAGCTGGATACACACTATACAACTTTTGTTTTTAGATTTCCTTTAGATTTACCTTCAACTATATAGTGCAAGGGCCTGCTTGATTGCATACAAATTGAAAGTGTTTAGGTTTTACCTCATATTATATGGTTTTGGTAAATCTAAAGGAAAAAGTCTGCACACAATTGTATAGTGTGTATCCAGCTTCAGCTTCAATAAAGAAAATGTAGGTCCACAGAGTCTTGGGCAAAAAATCATGAGGTTTAGTTGTAAAACATAAAGTCCCCACACTACTGAGGTATGAGTACTGCAGAGTGGATGTCTGGCCAGTTCTCCATGATGGCAGAAGCAATTCAGATTGTGTGATTAGATACCCAGCAATTTATATACGTTTAGCAATCATTTTTTTTTTATGCATTAAGGCTGGTTAACAATTGTGCATTTCAAAAAATAATGTTTTTTTTAAAGTTCACTTGTCTCATTTTTTTAATTTTTTTGAGAATGCTTTTCTAATGTTGTTTGGGGATAGAGAGTACTTCCTATACTAAAATAAAAAGAAAATTCATGAATTGTGATTTTTTTTTCTTTGTTTATGTGTATCTGATGCAGCTCTGTCTCTAAAGGACATAGAGTATGTTTTGTAGAATTTTAAAATAAAGCACAGGATGGACATTTAGATGTATGGACGGCAAGCTGATTATAACAGCACAGGTCTCAATATGCATTTTGTGTGCAGTGTCACATTCATTTAACTGCACCAATCAAGCTATAATTTTAATTTTATAATAAACCTGCCTGGTCTCTCTATTTGAAAATGTGGCCTACTAAACCTGTTTACGTAGTGTGCATTAAGTCTGTACAATTTCTAGCATTTTTATGTAAAATAATACAATGTAATTGCGATTACTTGATTAAAATCTGGCTGGGCATCCAGTCAGAAAATGTGGCCCAGTAAAGCACTTACCTACTGTGGATGCAATTACTACTGAAATGTAGTACTGTACTGTAGAGAGTAATAAATACAATGCCAAACCCTGGCTAACTGCCTGGTTCCACTACTTCCCTCCCCAGTTGTAAAAGACCAAGTAAGCTTCATTCCTGGCAGGGACAATGCTATAAAAGCCTTGAACCTACAATAGTGGCTGACCTCCTCTAAACAATGCAGGTTCTTTCTACTATTGGATGCGAAGAAGGCATTGCTCAACTACTGTATATCATGTCACCATATTGTAATCCAAAAACAAATATTTGCATCAATTGGCACCTGTCAAATGCCTTCCCCATCCAAAATCAAACCAGGCAGGGATGTCCCCTCTTGACGATACTGTTTGTGATGACTGTCAAACTATTCCTCCACTGTCTTAGGGCTAATGTGGATATTAAGGACTTTTCAGTCTCTATTCGTACATTCAAGCTTGCCACATTTTTGGACGACATACTCAGGAAACCCCACATTACGTTCCCAAATCTGCTAGTGGACTTCACTCTCTTTCAAATCTTGTCTAACATAAAGATTAACTATACAAAATGATACACCTTGATTTTTACTCTGTCTGTGGAAGCAGTTACTATAAATCAAATTTTCCATTTATCTGGAAGATGAACGCCATAAAATACCTTGGCATCCAAATTCCTGTACAGCTCTCCAAGCTATATTCCAGAAAGTATTTACCAACCTTGCATAGCATACAATGTGATCTAAAATAGCGAGGACATACCATTTTATCATGGTTTGACAGAGCTGCCATTATGAAGATGAGTGTTTTACTGAATCTGCTATACATTATGCAGGTACTGTAGTTCCCAAAAACTGTACTAGCTTTGTGTGGCACAATAAATGCCCCAGGATCGGTTTGACCACTTGGTTCAACCCAAGATCAAAGGGGGTATAGAGCTCCCTGATAACCACAAATACTATTGGGCTTGTCACAGATTTGTTGACTGGAATATCTTTGCCCAGGTGAAAGACTGGGTCAGGCTCTTGGATCAGTGCCATGGCTTGTCTCCCATTGTGTCCCCTCTGTCCTGCTGGAACAGCGCCTCCTACATTGCCCCACCATACATTACTTCTAAGAGGCCTGCAGGAAACTCTGGATTTCTGTCAGGAAACATGAATCAGACTGAGACAGAAGTGCAGTAAAAATCACACAGTTTAATAAAATGGTAAAATGGTACAAACAGAGCAAACATAGTCAAAACATAGGAAGGGTTCAGTAACGAGAGGGGGTAGTCAGAACAAGCCAGAGAAAAAGGAATCCACAGATCAGCGTAGTAGAGGCAGCAAACAGGATCAGGAACCAGAAGGGAAGTCAGCCAGGCAAAATTCTTTAAACCAGAAATTAGCACCATTCAAGAATAGCTTACCCGATTACTCAAAATAGCAGAGATGAAAGAATGGATTAGTATAGCACATGATACCCCCTCAAAATTTATGCATATCTGTTCCTGATTTCTCCATATCCAACCATCTGTGGAATACACACAATGAGAGACTCTTTGTAACTACCCTGTCCTGGCCTGGACTTGAACCTGGAACCTCTGCTGTGTCTGGCAATGACTCTTCTCACTGTGCTACCTGTGATGCTGGACAGCACCCTGTCTGATCCATTGCACAACGCTGCCTTCTGCCTTGACGTCTGCTGATCCTTGAATTATTTGTTCCTCTAATTAATTTCCTGATTTAAGTCATGTCTCTGCACTTACTGTTTGCCATATTATTGTGCTTTATTCAGCCAGTATCTCGCTCTTGTCTTCCCTGCTGCTGTCCATATTTTGCTGCCACTCGTTAGCGACCCTTGGCTTGTTCCTTGACTATGCTTCTGCCTAAACCCAATGTTCAACTACTCATTACTGACCTTTGGCTTGTTTATTGACTATGCTTATGTTTGATTCTTACCTGCTTATCTACTACTGGGTCCCAGCTTGGTCACCTCTTGGCAGAGCAATTCTGAGGACAGTGACCTGGCACTAACACGTAGCAAAATCTGTCTCCACCATCAGGAGCTCTGGTGAACACCAGTTAATACCATGTCATCTGCCAGGGTGGCTGCCTCTGTACCTATTCTGCTGGTCAGGGGTAGTCCTGCTACTGCTATAGCAACTGGTCTTCAAGCCTGACCCCTGACTGTGACATACACATTCTATTGGGCAGTCACCCACCTGGGCTTCTGTCCCCTTCCATTAGCCCTAGAGAAGTTGAATCTACACAGATACCCTATTCTGTACTGGGTTTGGGGGATGATGGGGAATGATGGAAGGGGTTGCCAACTCATGTCCTCTCCTACACAAATCCCCCTGTCCCTCCATGCCATTTTTTTGTTCTCTACTGGTACTCTTGATACTGGAAACGTGGTATTATTGTATATGTTTAAGTTCAATTCAGTACAGTCTTTGTGAAATAACATATCTTGAAGGACATCATTATAGACTCAAAATACTTTTTAGTCACAGCAGGTGTAAGTTCTCTGCATACAATTGCAAATCATTTGGAGGCATTATCTGCAGTGAAATGGCTGTTAGAAAGATTGAATACCCTTAATACCATACAAAAGGTTTCACCCTTAGAGCCTTAAAATTTGGTCTTGAACATAATTACTTTTGGTGTTTTTGGGAGTAAAGTCTTTAAGCAGATCAATGGAGTAGCCATGGGTGCAAAATTTGCACCCAGCAAGGTTAATCCCTTTGTGGCCAAGTGGGGATCTGAGACTATACTCAGGAATAGACCAGGACAATTACTATAAATGCTACATCTTTGATGTGATCATGATACACAGATTAGTTTAGGCAAGCTGAGGTATTAAAACATATAATTTTATAAAAAGGTTATCCAGAGAGAGATCTGGATGAGAAAATCAAAAAGGTGTATAAGATGGATAGGAACTATACTATATATTTCAGAGTTCCAGGAGGCAATTTACGGGGGGGGATTTGGTCAGAGTTTTGGACTTTGATAGCTACTATTGACAAGTTCAAAAGATCTTGAATAAGCATTGGGGCATCCTGAAAAATACAAACATCTTGAATCATTGCTCCCTCAGAAACTCTGGATTATTTATTGTAGAGCACCCACCATAAGCAAAATTTTGTCAAGAAGTATTATGGACCTGTCAGAAACCATAAATCAGACAGAGACAGGATATGCAGTAAAAATCACATATCTTAATAAAATGGTAAAAATGGTATAAATAGTAAACCTAGTCAAAACATAGCCTGGGTATGGTAGCCAAAGCGGGTAGTCAGAACAAGCCAGTAAATAAGGAAGCCAGAGATCAGCATAGTCAGAGGCAGCAGACAGGATCAGGAACCACAGGGGATGTCAACCAGGCAAGTCTTCAGCAGGAATACAGCAGAGAGTCTCTTGATATGCTTGACCAAGGCAAAGGCACTGAAGGAATGAACCAGGCAGTTTAAATAGCCAGAAGGGGATGGCTGTGGGCTGGACTTGACAAGCAAGAAATGATCACCAGGTGAGCCACTGTGGAATGATAAGTGCTGGCAATTAACTGACAGCTGAACAACCTAGCACTGAAAAGGGAGAGCTGAGAGCCCAGCCCTGACAGTACCCTTGCCTCAATGACCCCTCCTCCTTGAAAGACCACCAGGCTTGAGGGAAAAACATCTATAGAAAGCATGGAGGAGGACAGGAGCATGTACATTCGAGGATGAGACCCAAGAGCATTTCTCAGTACTTTATGCTTTCCAATGAACCAGTTAATGTATGCGCCCATGGAACCTATGGAAGTCAACCATCAATTGTATTTCATACTCCTCATGGTTCTCAACCTGTGCCAGATGAGGACGTGGTACAGAGGTGGTGAAGCGATTTCACACCAAAGGTTTTAATAAGGAGACTTGAAAAACATTTGAAATATGCATGTTAGAAGGAAGGTTTAATGTGTAAGCCACTGGGTTGAGCCTACAGAGAATACAGAAAGGCCCAATAAACCATGGTGCCAGTTTCAGGTGAGAGAACATGGAGTCAGAGGTTACAAGATGACAGCCGGACCCTCTCCCCAACCTAGTAGGAAGTAAGTTGATACTTTGATCAACATGGAGTGTGTACCTTTCACTGGCACGTTGTAAGGACTCTTGGACCCGCACCCAAGAGGAATGAAGATAACAGAGATGCTCCTCTAATGCAGGAATTCTTTGAGGAACAAATGAGTCAGGCAACATGGATGGCTGGAAACCATAATTCGCCATAAATGGAGACAATCAGGAATCAGTATTGACGGCACTATTTTAAGCAAACGCCCAAGGCAGGAGGTCTGACCAGTTGTTATGGTGATCAGAAATACTGTATCGCAAAGCAGAAACTGCTCCAAGGCTTGGTTGGCTCGCTTTGTGGCTCCATTGGACTGCAGGTGATATGCAGAGGAGAAGAAAAGCTGAATTCCTAACTGCTCACAAAAGGCTCGCCAAAACCTGGAGACAGATTGGCTACCCCTGTCAGAGATAATAACATTGGATATCCCATGACCGAAAGATCTCCCGAGTAAAAATAGATGCTAGTTCTTTGGATGTGGGCTTGTTTAGTGGAATACAATGTGACATTTTTGAGAACCGGTCAACCACCATAAGAATAACTGTGTTGCCCTGGGAGTTGGGTAACTCCACAATAAAGTACATAGACAGGTGGGTCCAAGGCCTCTCTCCATTGGGTATGGGTTATAGGAGGCCTACTGGAAGGTGTCATAGTGTCTTACTCTGAGCACACATAGAACCATCGGCTACGTAGGCAGTTACATCAATGTGGAGACAAGGCCACCAGAATTGTTGAGAAATAGCCCAAATGAGTTGATTCTTCCCTGGGTGGCTAGCTGCCTTGGGAGAATGGTAAGTCTGGAGCAAAGCAGTGTGGAGATTCTCAGGGACAAAGCAGCGGTCACCAGGTTTCTCGGGCAGGAACCGATTCCATCTTGGAAGCGGAGGAAAACTGTTGCAACAATGTGTCAGCCCTTACATTCTTAGTACAAGGTAAAAATTAGACCAATTAAAGCATGACATAAAAAGAGACCATTGCGCCCTTCTGGGAGACAAGCGTTTTGCCTCAGACAAGAATGTGAGATTCTTATGGTCAGTCAAAATGAGGACCGGCACAGTGGTACTTTTGAGGAGATACCTCCATTCTTTAAGAGCTAAAATGATAGCTAACAATTCTCTGTCCCCAATCTCATAATTGCATTCTGCAGGAGACAATTTGTTAGAAAAGTAGCCATAAGGATGCATAGTGCTCTCAGAGGTAGGATGTTAAGACAGAAAAGCACCTACTCCAGTCTCAGATGCATAAACCTCAAGAATGAAGGGTAACGCAGGATCAGGATGTGCCAGCACAGGAGCTGAAACAAAGGCAGCCTTGAGTGACTCAAAGGCTTTAATGAAATCCGGAGACCAATTCTGTGGGTTACCGTCCTTTCTGGTCATGTCAGTCAGGGGCTTGACTAGAGAAGAGAAGTTCAGAATAAATTTCCAATAATAATTGGCAAAGCCAAGAAAATGTTGTAGCAGACATAGACCTACGACTCAAGGCCACTATAGAACTGCAGATAGTTCCTCTGGGTCCATTGAAAAATTGGCAATAGAAATGGCATAACCCAGAAACTTAACCTGTTCACAATGAACTCACACTTTTCCAACTTACAATACAGGTCATTAATTATCTCTAAGCCTCTGTAGCACATGGGAGACATCTGTGTGGTGACTCTCTAGGGATTTAGAACATATGAGAATATTGTTGAGATAAACCACCACACATTGCTGAAACATATCTTGAAGGACATCGTTGATGAATTCCTCTAAAACTGCAGGAGCGTTGCAAAGATAAAGTGGCATTACGAGGTATTCGTAATGTCCCGTCCTGGTATTAAACAGTTTTCCATTTGTCGCCCTTCTTGATCCTCATGAGATTGTATGCCACTCTTAGATTGAGCTTCCTGAAAACTGTTGCTCCCTTGAGGCATTCAAATAATTCAGTAATCAACAGAATTGGGTAGGCGTTCTTAATCGTGATGCGATTGAGACCCCTATAATCCATACAAGGTCTCAGTTCCTCACTCTTATTTTTCATAAAGCAGAAGCCAGCACCAGCGGGCGACAAGGATTTGCAGATGAAGCCTCGAGAAAGTGTGTCAGCAACATAGGCTTCCATGGCTTTATCCTCTGAGACAGACAAAGGGTAAACCCGGCTACAAGGGGGAATGGTACTAGGTTAAAAGTCAATTGCACAATCATACAACTGATGTGGAGGCAAACTACTGGCTTAACCTTTGTTAAAGACATTGTTAAATTTGAGGTACTCCTCTGGCAAGGAGGAGAGTGAAGAGGGGCACAATACCTTAGCCACTCTCTGAACACATGTTTTACTGCACTGTGGTGACCAGGAAAGAACCTCAGTATGAAGCCAATCAAAGGAGGGGTTGTGTCTCTGTAACCAAGGATAACCAATAACCACTGGGTAATGAGGAGAGGAAATTACTTGAAATTGGATTATCTATTGGTGAACAGCCCCTATGGCCATGGTCCATGTATCAGTCTCATGCGTCACATGGGCAGGCTGTAGAAGTCTCTCATCAATAGTCTCAATGGCAAGTGGAGTGGCATGAAGCTGCAGTGGAATCAAGTGCTTAGACACAAAGGCACTATCTATGAACAGGCCTGCAGCCCCAGAGTTGATTAGAGCCTGTGTATCAATGGACTACTCAGACCAAGAAAGGGTAACTGAAACTAGAGGCTTATCCTTCAGGATAACTGGGGACATAACAACACCACCGAAAGTCTGTCCCCTACAGGACCTCAGGCGCAAGTGTTTCCTGGATGGGTAGGACAAGACTTCAAAAAGGGACCTGCCTGGCCACAATAAAGGCAGAATCTCTCCCTCCCCCTAAAGGCCCTCTCATCGGCAGAGACGTGTGAAGCCCAATTGCATGAGTTCTACTTCACTGGCCAACTCGGTACAAGGAGGCATAGGAGGTGAGGGAGGTGAGGGTGGGACTGCAAAGCTCAGAGTCAAATGTACAAGAAGCTTCTGCAAGTAGTCCTTAAAGGAAGTTTTCTCTTGGAGTCTTGAGTCAATGAGAATGACAAACGTGATCAACTTCTCCAGATCTGTAGGTATGTCTAGGGCTGATATCTCACCTTTGATGTTATCTGAGAGACCATGAGAAAAAGCAACCACATGGGCCTCATTGTTCCATGCAACCTCTGCTGCCAGAGTATGGAATTCAATGGCCTAATCTGCAACAGTTCTCGTACTCTGTTTAATGGACATACGGATCTTGGCAGCAGAAGTGAAGCATGAAGCAATGTCAAATACCCTTTTAAAAGAAGACACAAGCTCAGGGTAACTCAGGTGAATGGGTTTTTGCATTACCCATAGAGGGTTTTCCCAGCCCAAGGCTCTATAAGAAAGCAAAGAAATAATGAAGCCTACTTTGCTTCTGTCTGTGGGCAGCACCCTCTGCATTGAACTGGATCACCCCCAAATCACTGGGGAAGTGGAGCAGAGCTAGACATACCTCCTTACAGAGGTAATACTTGAGGCAGGTGCCTGCACAGAGACTGGAGCAGCAGCAGGGACGGCCTGCAAGACAGGTTGTACGGGAACAGCTACAGTGGGAGGATCCAGGTGAGTCAGGAACGTCTGTAATGCTATGGCAAACTGATCCATGTGGTGGTCCTGCTCAATCAACCTGGAAAAAATATTACCACTAGGTCGAGTGCCTACATCTTCTGAATTCATGGCCTTTGCCTACTGTCGGGAACCATGAATAAGACAGAGACAGAAAATGCAGTAAAAATCACACTTTTTTTTTTTTAATAAGATTTTATTGAATATAAGCAAGAGAGTACATGAAATTATTATCATATAACAAGAAACATTAAAGTACTGCAATGAGACCATGGCCCTGATTTACTATACCTCCCAAATCTACTCCAGCAGTGCCTTAAAATAACTCCCAGTTAAAGGCAATTGCAACTTCAGCTCTCACAGAGTCGAGTAAAATAGCACACCTGCAAGCTCTATTTGCCTGTGAAGATGCCTCTCAGGTTACGTGTTGATGTTGGCTGGGATTGAACTTGCAGTTGTATGCAAGTTAATTGCCCTAAAAAAAAAAATACCACCCCTCTCTCTAATTGTAACAGCGTTAGCCCAAGGGCACATGTCTGAATAGAAAAAAAAAGTTTCTAATTTTTTTTTTTTTTCAGGAGCAGTGATTTTTTCCTTTAACCACTTCAGCCCCGGAAGGAATTCACGCTTTAGGACCTGAGCACTTTTTGCGATTTGGCACTGCGTTGCTTTAACTGACAATTGTGCGGTCGTGCATTGTTGTACCCAACCAAAATTTGCGTCATTTTTTACCCACAAATAGAGCTTTCTTTTGGTGATATTTGATCTCCTCTGCGTCATTTGTGATTGCCGCTCTAAATAAAAAAAGAGCGTCAATTTTTCAAAATAACCAGTTTTTCTTCGTTTTTGCTAAAATACAAATCCAATTGTAAAAAAATAAAAATCATTTTATTTACTTGTTTTTGGCCAGTTTATATTCCTCCTCCCATCTTTGTTAAATAAAAAATTGCAATCTGCGTTTATTGTTTTGTTTGCGCAAAAGTTGCTGCGTTTAGGGATGATGCAAATTAATTTCTGAAGATGTATTTTTTACTAGTAATGGTGGCGATCTGCGATTTTTAGCGGCACTGCAGACATGTCGGACCATTTAGACATTTTTTTTGGACCATTGGCATTTATACAGCGATCAGTGCTATAAAAATGCACTGCTTACTGTAGAAATGCCATTGGCAGTGAAGGGGTTAACCTGGAGAGGGTTAACTGTGTTCCCTATGGGGAGTTCTAACTGTATGGGGGCTGGGCTGCCAGGGGGAGGGAAGTGATCACGGCTTCCATATACAGGAAGCCTGTGATCACCGCCCTTCCCCCTCTGTCCGAACAGAGATCCATGTTTACATACACGGACCTCCGTACTTTCACTGCAGAGGGGTCATCGTGGGTAGCCAGCAGCGATCGAGTCTGCCCTACCCACTCCCTGCCCCCCCCGGAACACAGTGAGAGCGCGAGCTTCTTCCGGCAGCACGCGCGCGCTCACAATGCTAGTCATCGCCGCTGCTGACAGGTGAGATTGGTTTGCGATAACGAACCACTTTGCTGCCGTCACGCTGCGGCGGGCGGGCGGCAAGTGCTTAAATATTGTGCTTGATGGGTCCCCTTAGTATGGATCTCTGTGATGTTTAGAACAGTGGCACCGCAAAATTACATTTAGAGTGACACAAGGCCCCCCCCGTCCCTCACCCATCCCGTCTGAGCTAGCGACGACCGATGGGTGCTACTGGGGAGACGTCACTTTCATGCCTCCAGGCACATACATTTGTACCTAGAGACAAGCCTGTCTCCCCCTTCCCGCCACTAGTGTCCGAAGGACATATACCTTCGGCACTAGTGAAGGGAGGGGGACCGTCGGGTCGGGGGTATGTCAATCTTGAGGGGTATCCCTTGTGTCAATTGGGAGAGGTCCAATTGGGGAAGTGACGGTTACCGTAAAG